>CAKNXH010000510.1:40538-91315 GCA_932178445.1 Andricus quercusramuli | reverse complement strand
CCCTAGTTGATTGCGTAAGCAAAAATTGAGCCTATTAATTGAAAAATTGCCAAACTGTAATCATGCTTATAAAAATTGCTTAAATAATGAATAATTGCTGTCAATTAGCAAACTATTATAGCGGAGAGTCATCGGAAAGACATTCTAAGTTGATTCCGTAAATTAAAATTGAGCCTATCAATTGAAAAGTCGCCAAACTGGCCTTAGATTCTGGAATCAATGATCTCGCATATTTGGGGAAAAAGACATCTCAAGCTTCCCAAATAAAGATCAGTAAAATACAAAAAAAACAATCACAATTTTCAAAATAACTGGCCGTTAAACTCAGAATTTCATCAAATTTTTAATGGCTTTTGAAAAAAACCTTCTCGCTTCTTTTTTGAAGGAGTAATCACGTTTCAAAGTTTTCATTTATTTTTCATCTCTTTAAGTGTCACACATTTTAATTTTCAATTTGTTCCTCTAATCGAAGAGAACATTTTGTTTATCTGGCACAATTTTATCGAGTTCAAAAGTAGAACATTTAAAAAAAAAATTTTTCCTGAAAAGAGGAGAGATTTTTCGTTATTTTCAACATTATTATTAATATTTTTATTGAGTTTGAGACGGTCCCACTCTTCATTTTAGACATTTTTCTTCAGATGAAAAGGAGGTATTTAAAAAAAAATATTTCTGAATCTGGAAAGACACATTGTTTATTTTTATCATTTTCATTCAATTGGAAAGGAGAACAATTTTCAATTTCATTTGATTCTGAATTGGAGAAGAGAATTTTCGTTTTCATTCTACTTTTAAATGTCCTCCAAACATTGGATGTAGCAGGCGCGCTCGATCCTTTCTTTTCTTATTTAAAATGGCAAGGTATTGTGCATTCACAGGGGAAAGTGCGATAGCCTTTCCAGCTTCATTATAGTGCACAATATAACTAAATTTGTTGTCATAATCTCTAGCAAGCAGTATGAACATATCTGGGTGAATTTGTGGAGGGTGCTGCCCACTTCGAAGCATAATATCGATCATGTTTCTATTCCGATCCCTTTTCACTAGAACTTCGCGATTTAGTGATATCATTGGCTCCCAACCGATAGAATGTCCTGCCCCCGGAACATAATTTCCTGATCTTGGTGCCTCTAATGAACAACCTGCAAAAAGTTAAATTTATAACGTTTTTGCATGAAAAAAAAGTGGCCTATCTTTAAAATGATTGATAAAATCGATAAAAATGGATCTACAGTCCAAGTCCCATATAATAACAGTCAGAGCCGCCTGATTCGTTTCCAATTGGAATGCATAATATTGCGCAATATACTTGATTGACTGCGGTCCTTCCGAGGCGGGAGTCGCAACCGTCTCTCGCCTTGCCCGCTGAGAAACTGCGTGGGCTAGCAGTTCTAGGAATTATAAAACCGGACCAGCGTCTATGGGACCTGGAGAGTATTATAAATTTCTGCAAATTTTAACGAAATCACTACCGCTAAATAAACCATTTAAATTATGTCCCCCCGATCTCGGCCTTCTTAGGACTGCTGGTCCACTCAGTTTCTCAGCGTGCAGTGCGAGAGACGGTTGCGACTCTCACCTCGAAAGGACCGCAGTGCGCAAATACTCAGTCGAGTGTATTGCGTAATATTATGCTCTAACTTTTCACGTTTCGATTCTCCTTAAATCCTCTTAAATCTTCTTAAAATGTTATTAATTAATCTTCTGCTTTATAACTGCTAGATAGTTGCGGTTTCATCTGCAATTTTCAACTTTTTACCCACTTTTTACTTAGTAAATAAATAAATAATGCAAGCTAACAAATAGTTGCTTACCAATTTATAATTGTTTATAACTATATTCAGTTAGAGGAACGCTCGAAAGTTGCTTTTTTTCTTAAATCTTTAGTTTTGCTTCGAATTTTCAATTATGCACAAATAATGAGTGAACCTCAACAAGAATCATTTTTTGAATAGTATATTACGTCTTTTGTTGAATTAGTTTTCCTATTTTCCCAGATGGTTAAAAATATAATAATAATAATAACTTTTTTGAATAATTATGTTTGTTAAAGAAAAAACCTCCCTCTAATTGAAATTGGACGAACAGTGGAAATTTTTTGAAAAAAAACGCGATTTTCTATCTCTATTCTAAGAAAAATTTGCTAAAAACGATGTGTTTTTAAGTCTTTAAGTCAAAAGAATAAATTTTCATTTAAAGAAATTAATTTTCAACTAAAATGATGAATCTTCAATAAAGAATATGGATTTTCAACTATTTTTGAAATTTTCTACCAAAAAAAGACTCATTTTCAACAAAGTACATGAATTTTCATTTAAAAAAATCAATTTACAACCATAACTAGAATAGTTAACGTGTCAGAAAAATAAATGTTCAACAAAAAAAAAAAAAAAACGAATTTTCAACAAAATATTTTTTTCATAAAAAAAATGATTCGTCAACTAAAAATAGAGGAAATAAATTTTCAGATAGGACAATGAAATTTAAACCGGAAAAATTAATTCTGAACAAAATAGTTCAATTTCAAACTAAAAAATATATAATTAAGTTTAAAAGAACGAGTTTTCAGCAAAATTAAATTTCGACTAAAAATATAAATTTTCAACTGAACAGAAACCAATTTTCAACATAAAAAATTAATTTTTAATCACAGTCATGAATTTTCAACCAAAAATATGAAATTTTGACCAAATTGATTTCCATCTAGAAAACATAATTTTCAGCAAAAAAAATCAAATTTTGAACAAAAGTTTTAACAAAAGTTTTAACTGAAATGATTAATCATCAACCAAATAAATGAATTTTTAACAAAGTGTTTCCACTTCCAACTAAGTAGTTGAATTTTCAACAAAAAAAGATCAATTCTCAACGAAAAATTTGAAATATTTCAACCACAAAAAGAATTTTAATTTTATAACAAAAATAGTTGAATTCAACCAAAAAAGATGAATTTTCTATAAATTGGTTTAAATCCTCCCAATTTTCTCTGTACGTAATTTTTAATTTCCAACAATTAGTTACTAGTTATGCAAGTAGAATTAGGCAGGGTGTCCGAGAACTTTTTTTTCAAAATTTCCTTATTTTTCCTTGCCTAATTTTTCATTTTCCTTGATCATTAATGTTCAAATACCAGCGTTTTAATCTTGAAATACTTTTAACACAAAATCTTTTATAACCGGAATAAAACGGTATTTCAGATACAAATTTGAAATTGTTAAATTTATTAATTTATTTTAAACAAACAAATGTTTTTTCTACTATAAAAAATGGCTTTTTAAAAAAATACTTGAATTTTCAACAAAATAATTAAATTTTAACATAAGCCTTGAATTTTCAACCTAAAAAAATAAATTCTCAACAAGAAGTGTCGTAGTTTATATATAAATTCAGAAACATTAAATTTATACAAAAAAAATTTTTTTAACCAAAGAGACGAATTTTCAACAAATAAAGATTTTTCACTAAAGAAAGAAAATTTTATCAAAAAAGTAGAATTTTCAACTGAAAAAGATTGAAATTAAAAAAATAGAAAAGTTACATTTTCAGTTACAAAATTAATTTTAAATAAAACGAAAATACTTTTCCACTAAAAAGATAAATTTGTAACCAAAGACTTTCAAAGATTTTCAATCAAAAAAATTAATTTTCAACAATGTAGTTTAACTTTCACCCAAGTAGTTGAATTTTCAATTAAAAAAAAAAAAAGTTAAACTTTCAACTACAGAGATGAATGCTCAACTAAAAATATAACTCTTCAAAAAGATAAATTAAAAAAAAGGCAAATTTTCTGTTGAAAAAGGTTATAGTTGAATTTTCACGATCAAAATGTGAATTTTCAATCAAAAAATTAGTTTATAATGAAAAAATTAAATTTTCGAACCAAAAAAACAAATTTGTACCCAAAAAGGATGACTTTTTAACAAAATTCTTGAATTCTCTACCCAATAGTTGCATTTTTATAAAAAAAAAAGATGAAATTGAATTCTTATTAAGAAAGGAAAGAAATTTTCAAAAAATAGTTGAATTTTTATCCAGAAAAGATTCCAGTTGACTCTTCAAGATCAACATATGAATTTTTAAACAAAAAATAAGTTTCTACGAACAAATTTGAATTTTTCATCCAAAAAGATGAATTTTTTCAACCGAATGGGATGAATATTTAACGAAATAGTTTAATTTTATACCAAATAGTTGAAGTTTTATTAAAAAAAAATGAAATTTGTACTGAAACAGATGAAGTTTTAATAATAGAAAGAATTTTTTTTTTCAAGTTGAACTTTCATCGAGAAGAGCTTTCAGTTAATTTTTCAACAACAAAACATAAATTTTGAACAAAAAGTTCATTTACAATTAAAAAAGAAAATATTTTTAAACAAAAATGAAATAGATCAATTTTCTGTTAAAAAAAGTAATTTTTAATAAAAAAAGCAAAATTTTTAATAGAATAGTTGAATTTTTAGCCATAGAGGTGAATATTTTAATAATAAATAAAATAGAGTTGATTTTAAAGAAAAAATACTATCTTTAAATGAAATACTTGACTTTCAAGTTCAAAAATTAACTCTTAACAACAAAAATTTTTTCAATAAAATAGTTGAATTTCTATAGAAAGAAATGAATTTTCAACTCAAAAAATAATTTTGAACCAAAAGAAACAGTTTTGAACAAAATAATTAAATTTCCAACCAAAAATACTGAATTTTCAAACAAGAAGATTAATTTTATACCAAAAAGCCGAATTTTCAACTAAAAAATTAACTTTTAACAACAAAAATAGTTTTAACAAAGTAGTTAAATTTTAAACCAAAGAAATGCATTTTTAACCAAAATAAGTGAATTTACAAATGAGGAGAATAATTTTTTTAAAAAAGGTCAATTTTCAAACAGACAGTTGAAGTTTCAACTAGAAGATCAATTTTCAACCGAAAAATGATTTTTCAACCAGAAGCTTCAATTGTTAAGCAACAAGATTAATTCCCAACTAAAAGAGACAAATTTTCCATGAAATACATGAAATTACATCCAAACAGTTACATTCAACCCAAATAAAGGAGACGATAAAAAAAATTTCCTTTCCGAAGCCAAAACCAGCAATAGGAGGTTCGAACAAAATACTTAAATTTTTAACCTAAACTGACGAATTTTTAACTGAAATATTAATTTTTAATAAAAAAAATATATTTTTAACAAAGTAGTTAAATTTTTAGCCATAGAAACTAATTATTAACCAAAATAAATGAATTTTTAAGAAAGAAGTATAATTTTTTAAAAAAAGTCATTTTTCAAACAAATAGTTGAATTTTCAGTTCAACAAATCAATTGTCAAGAAAAGAAAAACGAACTTTTATATATTAGTTAAATTTTCAACCGAAAAATTATTGTTTAACCGAATTGTCCGAATTGTTTATTTTTAAACTAAAAGAGGCGAATTTCAAACCCAAAATAGCAAACTAAGTTTTCAGTTAATCAATTTTTAACGAAAAAAACTGATTTTCACAAAAAATTTTCAAATGAAAAAGATCAGATCTTAAGAAAAAATGAAAAGAAAAGCAAATAAAAAAAACTTGAAGATTTTTTTCTTTCAAACTGAATGACACTTCGAATCTATTTTACAAATGACTGATTAAACATTCATTAATACTTTGTATAAAAAAAGAGATTTTCCATTTCTTAAATTTGAATTTTTGCAGAACACGGACCCGAACAGATCGCGCACTCTGGTGAGTGGTCAACTCTCCCATTATTATACTTACCGCCAAAGTCCAGATAAACCGTAAATGTAAGAATTAGAATGTATCTCCCGATCTTCATTTATCCAGATAGATTTCGTGAACAGCGGCTGCGAAATTTGGAATAGATTGACTACTGTATGTATACGCACTGGAACCTTGATATAACGCCCTAGATATACCTTCCGGCAATTTCCGCCTGTCATTTGGCAATGAGAGGGCTTGAGGGGCAAGGGAGAGGCGCGGTGAGTTCAGTGGAGTTGCGCAGGCCCGTAGTCACAAAGCGGGTTGTGAGAACGCACACGCGCATGCTTCGCTCAACATCATGTGTATGCATACCGGAAATGTTTCGTCACGGCCCTGACTGTTTACCTTCGGAGATCCTTGATTTAACGCCAAAGCTATTTTTAGGCCATGCCCGAGACCGGCGCGACGTTGTGTCAAGGTCTGTGTACTAAATAGCCTCTGTTTATTTACTTAGCTTTACTCAAGACAATAAGGTGCCCGACTTGACTTTCAAGCGAGAACGGAAACAAAAACAAAGGAATCATTTTTTTACTTCCTGTTAGAATCGGAATATGAGAAAATCCGTGGCGAAAGTATCGTATGGGAATTCCTTCCGAATCAATCCGAATCATTCTGGAATCTGTACCCGAACCAATCCGAGTGAATTCGAACCAATCCGAAAAAAAGTCTGCATTTCGTTTGACCCGAATCGTTCTTTTAATCCGACTCAATCCGGTTCAATCCGAACTCCAAAACGAACCAATCCGATTCAATCCGAACCAATGTTTCAATCCAAATGAATCCGAATGAATCCGAACGTGGATTGATATACACTAAATTTTCAATCCGAATGAATCCGAGCTCGGATTGGATTGGATTCATTCGAATTGAAACTTTAGTTCGGATTTATTCTAATTGGAAGTTCGGATTGAACCGAATTGAGTCGGATTCATTTTTGACCGACTAGGATCGAGTGAAATGTCGAAATTTTTTCAGATTGGTTCGAATTAACTCGGATTGGTTCGGATCCAGATTCCAGAATGATTTTGGATTGGTTTGGAAGGAATTCCTGTCCAATATTTTCGCCAGAGTGGTAAGTGAAAAATGAACCAAGCCAAAAACAATTTAGAAAAAAATTCAAGGAATTTTACTGGTGAACGAAAAGTCAGAGAATTAACAAAATAAATCTCGTAAAAGTCAGGGAATTTCTATAACTTTAAATAAGTGTCAAGAAGAATAAATTTGAAATTATTTTATTCCGTTTATAAAATATTCTAGGTTGATAATTAATATTCAGGTATTGGAATATTAATTAATATAATATTCTTATTAGTAATTTTTTGCCTTATATTTTTTTGCAGTTGCTTCCTCTTGAAGATTATCTTTTTAGTTATAAATTTTATCATTTGTTTGAAAATTCAACTATTCTCGTCTTTTTGAGTTGAAAATTCAATTGTTTTTTTTTAGAAAATCTGTTTTTTTAATTTAAAATTCATCTATTTTAGTAGAAATTTCATCTTTCTTGGATGAAAATTCAACTGTTTGATTGAAAATTCAAAAATTTTGTTAAAAAGTCATGCTTTTTGGTTTGAAATTCAACTTTTTTTTGACAAATTCGTCTTTTTGGGTTGAAAATTCAAGTGTTTTCGTAGAAAATTTACTTTTTGTTGAATTTTTTGTTGAATTCATATCTTAGTGTTGAAAATTCAATTGAAATCTTTTTTGGATAAAAATTCAACTATTTCCGTAGAAAATTCACTTCTTGTTTAAAGCTGATATTTTGACATTGGAAAGTCAATAAAATCTTTTTTGGATGAAAATGTCATCTTTCTTCAATAAAAATGCAACTGTTTTGTTGAAAAATTATTTTCTTTGCAAGAAAATTCAAATGTTTTGTTTAAAAATTTTGAATGAACCACTTTGTTAAGTAGTCAATTGTGTGGATAAAAGTTGAACTACTTTGTTGTTGGAAATCTAACTATTTTGTTAAAAATTATTTTTTTCTCAAAATTAATATTTTCTGGTTGAAAATCTACCCAAGAATATTAACTTGATACTTAGCCTAGGGGTTTCTTTCATAACCTAGTTGAACGCACTTGAAGGATTTTTGGTGCAGATTAATATAAATGAAGTTATTATTAAATTAGACTTTTTCAAAATATCGAAAAATATTCATTTTGAAAAAATTGTTGTTCGCTAAAACTTGTTTTGACACTAATATCGCAAGTTTTGAAATGTTTTTGTATCAAAAAACCTGAAAATTCATTTTTATCATTTTTTTCGGAAAATATTGATTTTAGAATAAATTATGAGTATAAGAAATATGTGTTTTGACGAGATCTACAACTTTTTTGAACAACATATTCTTGCAAAATCAATATTTTTCGACATTTTGAGAAAAAAACTAGTTTTTAAAAAAAGTCAAAATTATTAATAACTTAATTTATATTGATCTGCGCCAAAAATCCTCTTAGTGCGTTCAATCTGGGTCTGAAAGGAACCCCCAGGTCAAGTATCAAGCCTGGGTGACCTTTTCGGAAGTTAGCCAATTTCTCGTATTCTTCACCTCGACTTCAACTCGTGGCCAGAACTAGGAAAAGTGTATAAAAAATCTAAAATTTATATCATTTAGCCTTTCAAGTCTTATCGTTCATTCAGGCTAATAAAAGACTTAGAAAATCATTACAGGTTCCCGAAATATGGCTACAAATGTCCAAGCGTTTCTGTGTTACTGGCAGACAGACGTCATCAACTGAAACTGTAGATGTAGATACGCTTCGATATTTTTACATTCTCATCTTTAATGATTGAGAAAGTATTAGTATTGTCCAAAATTTTACATCATAGTGTTGGGTTTTGTTTTGAGCCCCCCTGAAGCTGAAACCTGCAACTATTCGAAACCAAAGTACTGTTCGAAAATTTCCTTTATTTAGTCCTGAATCTTCACCAAGTGATCTGTCATCACGATGTCCTCTTCAAGGAATATTTTGGCGTCCCATAAAAATTATAATTTTTATCGTAGAAATAAGTCTTTTCCTGTTTTCATTTCTTGATTATTGGCTGCCCTCAAGAAATACTTACCTCCATTCATTACTCTCTATGGTAATTAAGGCTATCATGCACAGCAAGAATACCATCTTTACCAAATAATTTAGAAAGTTGGTAATGAGCTCAGTCACGAGTATCGTTGCAGATACATTTTTATTGTGTCCCACTATTTCATTGATGAATAGTGAACAGTAGCGACAGAAATATCAATTTTCGATGTCAGAGAAAACTAACCAATGGAAACTTTCGAGATGCTTATGACTAGTATATCTTCTCTTTAACTTTCCTGGTTCCTTGTGTAAATATCGTAACTAGAGTAGGTATCTGTCTCATGCGGAATGGTTGAAGTGCTACTTGCTGATGAACGAGGTTCATCTGAATGAGATAGGTCCATCTCAGGATGAGATGCGCCTGAAGTTTGATGCCTTATGTTGAGGTCCATTCGAAATAAATTTAGATACGTATGATGATACTTGTTCTAGATTTTGGTGCACATGATCCTGGGCAACAAACAACATCATTAATGGGAAGATCGGCACAGGATGGTCCTAAGAAAAATGTACCTTATTTGGATATAGAACCATTCATTTATAGAAGGAAACATATCGTGTGCCGGAAGTGAGAACCACAAAAATATCTGGAAAAATGAAAGTTGTGCTGAATTGTGCAGTAAACGGTTTTTCGAACAATAAAAAATTATGGGCACAACTTTTGAAAACCAGAGAGGCTCCAAGTTAGGAATATCAGAGCTGTTATCGATATGTATGATTTCCTCCAAACTAGAGAAAATAATAGTGTTAGGTATACACTTGTTGCCTATGGCAGAGACCAAGGCCAAGGATTCTAGTGATTGAGATGGTCAGGGTCACTGACCTCGAATCATGGACGAAACTGGGAGACTGGAGAGACTGATCAGGGGTCGATGTTGACCGTTTTTCGGGATATAATTGTTTTGTTTGGTATTGTCATTTTTGAAGGCGAGGAGAAGGGGGGCTGTGGTTCCAAAAGGTGAATCATTTTATTGATGTGAAGGGGGGGTTATTGATTTCTGGGGGTTGGCGAGGGATTTTTTGAGTCCAAGTGAATTTCGTTCTATTGTTGTTTCCGGGTGGGTATTAAGTTGTTTCGAATTATGCTCAGCTTGTTGGGATTAAGTGTGGTGTTGGATCGATCTCCAGGAAGTACCGCGATGGTACGATGGGATCGAAATCTCGAAGTGTGCTTCTGGAGGTGAGAAGGGACCGAAGGTCTCAAAGTGTGCCTCATAGGTGAGATGGGACCGAAGGTCTCCAAGAGTTCCTCTGTAGGTGAGATGGGACCAGGGGTATCGAAGTGTGCCTCTGGAGGTGTGACGGGACCCGGGGTCCCGAAGAGTACCTGTACGACGGAGGGAGATGTGAAGGAGATCGAAATTGAAGAGAACCTGGAGTTCCAAAGGACGATGACTGTAAAGTGAGGAATCCAGGAAGAAAGTTCTTGTGAAATGTATTTAGATCATTGTAATTATTCTAATTTCACAGCACCTTTAAGATGTAAAATAATAACGGTATTTTGAGATCTAGAGATGTATACCGAATTCAATCAGTTTCCCCTTCCCCATGTCCTTCTGGCTCGCCTGGCCGGGGACTAACCCGGTTTGTAACAAAATGGTAGAGGCACCGGGTAATCTCACAGGGGTGAAATTGCTGCGAATTTAATGTAGAGAGCCTACAGGGACTTGATTGCTCGCCACCTGATGAGCCTTATTGGTCTACCTGCTTGGCTGGCACGATTGGTGGGGGTTGGGGAGCAGGTGACGGACAAGCGTTTTGAGTTTATTGCAGTGAGGAAGCTCACAGAGGAATCTCTAAGTCAGAGGAGCCAGAGCAGGAAGAGGATCAAATGGGAATACGAGAAGGGGAAGAGCTCTTGAGACAGCACAAAACACTAGATAACAAGGTGAAGCTGGTGTCTCCCAAGACAACCAACCTGGTTCAACAACTCATCAGCATGAGGAGAGATAAACAGAGACAGGTGGATCGGCGAAACTCCCGGGTAAGTCAAATCAACTTCAAATAGTACCTGGCCTAAAAGAACGCCATAATCAAAGACATAATGATTCGAAGCGAGACAAGGGATCCACAAGCGAAGAATAAGTACGCGAACGTGCAGCGTCCGGTGGATCGTATCCTACAAAGTACAGGGAACTTGTCTAACAATATTGATGCAGATAATGGCTCAGCGATACTTACTAATATTTTATTACAAAGAAAAAGGGAGCTAGAATTACAAGCCGCGAAAAAACGTTTTGCTATTCAGTCGCGAATATTAAAAGAGCAAAGGGATTTAGAAATTCAGTTTATAAATGAGGAATTAGCGGCGGAAATGGCAGAACTCGACGAAGAAGACGAAGACCGACAATCTCATGTTACCCGACTGTCGACGCCTGCAAATTCGTGTCACAATATTGAATTAAATATATTTGTGCAACAATTAACGCGAACTATCAGAGAAGCGCGTACCGAGCCAATGTCTGAAATTTCGAGTCAGGGTGTCATTAAGCGTATGTCTGTTGGAAAGAACCTATTAATTTTCGATGGGGACTTGTTAGAGTGGCCAATATTTAAAAGGGCCTTTGAAGAAAGTACGATCAAAATCGGTTTTAACGAACAAGAAAATATGATGCGTCTTTAGGAAAGCTTAAGAGGTGAGGCAAAGGAAGCAGTGGCTTCACTGATGGTAACGGCCAGTGACACCAGACAAATAATACAATTATTAGCATTGAGATTCGGAAATGCCAGTGCTCTCGCAACTCGCATAGTTCAAAAGCTCAAGGAACTGCCTCAACTTATCGGTGTAAATGAAGACCTTATAACATTGGCTGCCACAGTAAAAAATGGTGTCGCAGCGCTGGAGGCTGCGAATCATGTGGGTTACCTTCATAACACCGAACTTGTCATAGAAATCATTAATAAAATGTCAGCCATTATGATTCATAGCTACCATCGATATTTAAACGGAAAGGGCAAACCCGAAGATCCCGCACTTGTTAATCTATCAAATCACTTGTTCTATGAGACTGAGATCGCTTGTAAGGCCGGATTCATTGATGTCACCGCATCAACCAAACAACCAAATCGAGGGCTAATTTTCAATTCCGAGGGAGACAGAAATAATGAACGCAAGTAGAAAGAACGCAAATTTCAGCACATGAATACCCGATATACCGCAAGAGTACATACGGTAGGCGAGCCAGACGGCGACGTAATACCCGACCTGAAACGCTGCAAACTGGAAATTATTTGTCTATATTGTAACGCATTTTTCCATCCGATAGAAGACTGCAATCTTTTCAAAAAATTATTAAATTCAAACCGCTGGAATTGGCCCCCTGACACTAGAGTCTGTTTCCGTTGCTTAAAAAGTAAAGAACACCGTAAATTCAATTGTCGATAGTTATAATACGCATCCAATACTCCATAGAACATGTAAAAAAAGAAACGACGATGATGTCTTATCGTTGCGAGAAAAGGCACTCAAATCGAAAAAGAAACAGGAACCTCAAATCTGACTAGGTACAGGAAGACGAGTTTTACTAAAGATAGCACCAGTGCGACTGCATGGATCTAAAGCGGACGTTATTATTTTCGCGCTAATGGATGAAGGATCGACGGTAACATTCTTAGAAGGGAAAGTCGCAGATGATATCGGAATTAAAGGTTTCCCTGATCCGTTTATGATCCCCTGGGTAGCTGTAGCATATTTACGAGGAAAATGGGAGGATGATACGATTGAAGTGGCCTTCGTAGTGGGAAAAGCAAGGGTTGGTCCAGTGAAACCTCTGTCGATTCCCCAAATGGAACTAGAGGGAGCTTTACTAGCCAGTCGACTGGGAACCACTATTATGCAAGAACTTGAGATAAACATCCAGCAAAGATTTTTATGGACCGACTCCCGTACAGTTCTGGGTTGGATTCGAGCTGATCCTCGTAAATATGAAGCTTTAGTTGCACACCGCGTCGGGGAAATTGACGAAATAACTAATGTGTCCGAATGGAGATGGATATTATCTAAAGAGACCCCAGCTGATAAAGCAACAAAAAAGTCTGGAAATGTAAACGATCAGATGACTAAATGGCTCCAAGGGGCATCATCTGTTTATCACTGGCCAGGACAACCCGATCTGAGTAAAGAGGAGCTGCCCAAGGCTGAAACTGAAAGAGAATTTGCAGCACTCGTGAAAGAAGACAGTGCTGATCTACTTCCCAATATTGATAATTTCGCAAAATGGCTGACGTTAATAAGTAGTACTGCCTATGTACTATTTTCAACACAAATATGGAGAGGTGAAATTAAACCGGAACTTACACCAGAATTCTTAGCAGCAGCCGAAATTCTTCGGATTAAACGAGTACAACGGGATTGTTTTGGTCGGGAAATAAGAACACTAATAGATGGAGAACATCTACCAAAGGACAGTCCTCTTATAAGCCTCACACCGATAATCTGCAAGAAGAATGGATGGAGCTCGAGCGTGCAGGCCATGCCGCACCTGAAACTGTGGTAAATGAACTAAAGCAAAGATACTGAATTCTGAAGGTACGTCCTACAGTGCGAACTGTCTCTTCCCAATGTCATTTGTGCCGTGTACGAGGGGCCAGGCCACATATCCCAAGAATGGGTGACTTGCCGATGCAACGATTGGGACATCACCAGCGTCCATTTACCTACTGTGAAATCGATTACTTTGGACCCATGTTGGTGACGCTCGGACGAAGACGTGAAAAGCGATGGGTTGTCTTGATGACGTGCCTAACTACTCGCGCTGTACACCTCGAATTGGCCGCCTCGCTAACTACTGATTCAGCTATCATAAGCTTGCGACGAATGATGGCGCGGCGTGGAAGCCCAAGTGAAATGTACCCGGATAACGGAACGAATTTGACAGGAATGAACTGAGAATTGCGCAATGCTGTTCAAGAAATCGATCATGAACTTATAAAATTGGAAATGACCAATCGTCAAATAAAATGGCGATTTATACCTCCTTCGACTCCGCATATGGGTGGTAGTTGGGAGCGGCTGGTTA
Organism: Andricus quercusramuli; assembly: GCA_932178445.1. Classification (NCBI taxonomy): domain Eukaryota; kingdom Metazoa; phylum Arthropoda; class Insecta; order Hymenoptera; family Cynipidae; genus Andricus; species Andricus quercusramuli. The sequence continues at coordinate 77,464 of CAKNXH010000510.1, read as the reverse complement.
GGAGCGTAAAAGTATCATTGGCAGCAGTGCTCAACGAAAGGGCGCTAAAGGAAGAATTGCTGCATAGGTTTCTTGTTGAGGTGGAGCATTTGATCAACACTCTTCCCCTGACCCACGTATCAGTGGACCATCGAGATATGGAGAGCCTAACTCCCAATCATTTTCTCATCGGATCGTCATCGGGGGTAACCATGCCTCGTAAATTCACCGATGTCGATCTATGTTCACGAAAAATGTGGAGAAAATCGCAAAGATTAGCAGACATGTTTTGGGCTCGGTGGATGAAAAATATTTACCAAGCTTAGTGGTTCGAAAATGTTGGTCGCTAGAGGTAAGAGCGCTGTCAGAAGGCGACGTGGTGCTTGCGGCTGATTCGTCTCTTCCGCGAAACGTATAACCAAAAGGAAAAGGTTCATTTCCATCCTGAAAATTTCAGGAGATTTTGAAATCTTTTTGTTTTTTATTGATTAAAAATGTATTCTCATACAATAATTTTGCCAGAAATTGATTGAAAAATTTATTATCATTCGAGGATTTTGAATCTATTTGGATAACACAATTTTTCAATGCATCGTGAAGACACTTGAGTTCACCCTAAATTCTTGTAAAATTATATTCTCAAAATGTCTCATCTTTCCAGGTCATTAATTTAAGCAAAAGAAAAAATGACATAGGAATAAAATAAAAAATGATTTTTGGACGTTCTTCTTTATTTTTTGTTGAGTTTATTTGTTTTTGAGACTATATAAATAGAATTTTCCCAAATCACGTGAAAGAATTCAAGAAGATTTATGAAGATTTCAGTTATGCCGGAAATATATCTCGAAAATTTCTTACGAAGCTTTTTTATTTTACAGGATTTCACAAAATTCTAGGCAAAATTTGGTTCAGCTTGAGAAATATTTAGAGCTTGTAGAAGTTCAAACTGACTCGAATTATTCTCAAAATTACCTTCAAATCTTCCAGATTCTTGTTTGGGAATTTTTGAAATTTTTTCGAAAGTTCTAAATACCTTTTAAATTTTTTGAATCCTTTGAAATCTTTCGAAATCTTTTTCAATATTTTCTTAAAGTTAATTTTTCAAAACTAAAATCATTTTATATTTTCCCAGGAATCTTTAAAAAAATTTAATTCTCATGAAATCTTTTAGAATTAAAAAAAAATCGTCTGCATTTTGTGTTCGAAATTTTGAAAAATCTACATTATGTTTTGAATTTTCTTTAAATCTTTTCAAATTTCAAATTATCATAAAACTTTTTTTTGAATCTTTTACATTCTTCTTCGAAATTTTTAGGAAATTATTTGACAAAACAATCTTCTTTACACATGTTATAAATATCACTCTCGAATGATGCTATCTTGACCCACTTACAAGAAAGAAGAAAACAAAATTTTCAGAAAATCACTCCACAGAAAAAAATCATTATTTCTGTCGATTGAATCAAAATTTCAAGTCTTCTTAAACGTCCATAATAAAAATTTATTTATGAAATTCTTTGGAACTAAAAATAATCAGATGCATAAATTTGGGAAACAAGCGTATCGAACTGGTTTACAGTTCCTTTTCAAAATGTACGAAATAAAAAATTTTGAAAGATTTTTCCATAAATCTGGCGAACAATAAACATTTTGATATAATTCAAGTAAATTAAAAAGTTAATCTGAAATACTTTCAAGGTTTCGATAAACTCTTTTTTAGAAAAAAAAAGTAATATGAAAGTTGTTTTCTCAACTGATGATAATTTGAATAAAACACTCTTCACAAACTTTAGAGATGTTATTGAATCTTTTCTTCTCAAAAAGAATTAACTCTGAAAATAATTATATCATAGAATTTGTTTATAAATATTTTGAATAATCATAATAAGGTTTCTGAAACCAATTGTTGTATTAAAAAAGAATACTCTGCAATATCATTGTTGGTGGTATTTTTAAAGAGAGAGAAAAATATTTTTAATGTAAAAACTTTGAAACAAACAAAAATTGAAAAGAACTTCAAAAATTGAATGGTGCTGAGTGGTAGAAACTTTTTTTTAAATAAAACTAGCTTGAAGGTATTTATTCAAATCTTATCATTTTAGCGATAAGAATTAAAACTAAGGACGATAAGAATGACACATAAAAGCGGTAAGAATTAAATGTTCGGTAGAAGATGCAAGTTTTTAAATAAATAATATTTTTGCATGTATAAAATTCTTTCATGAAAAGCAATCATTTTTCTCAAAAAGTCCATTAAAAAAAATATTTTTCAATGTTATTAAAAAACAAATCGTTTTCCCATGATATTTTTTCTCTTTGAAATTGAACAAACTCCTTCAGACGGATGTAAACAATATTTCAAAACGGTTTAAAAAATTTTCATTCAAGTTTCAGATTTTTATCTAAACGCTACTAAAAAAAAAAAATTATTTTTTTCAAACGAGTCCTGGTTGAGGTAACCAAATTTCTTTTCTTGGACTGATTTATGAAATATAAATGTGAATAACTCAGAAGGCCAAGCGTAACTATAATAAATGAGATAAGGACTTGAGCATATATTATATAACCTAATTTAGGACTCAACTAATCACTTGTTAGACAGTGAAACACATTCTTCATCAAAGCAATTATTAGTTGTTCCCCTAATTGCAAAAATGGCAATCGTTTATACAATGGTCGTCACCTGGGCAGTGATCCTTAATTGTATTGGTGAATATAATACTATAATATATCTATAATTTTATTTACTTTTTGGAGATTTTCGCAAATAACTTTTTTTTTCATTTCTGTTCCTATTTACTTTAATTTAATGTAAGAACACCCGAAACGTCATTACCGTACGGCGTCCCAACCTCACTTTGCAGAAGGATAAACTGATTTTCTCCTTTTTTTTAGGCAGTGACCTGAAAAACGCTTAACGTATCAAGTTTTTAAACTTCACATTAACATAAATTTAATGTGTGCACTTTTTTTAAGACAAATAAATAATATTGTAAAAGCCTTGAAGTCCCTCAATGCTTGCCATTTCAGACGTCATTACCGTACATCTTTTTTTCTAGTAAAATATTGTAGTTACAGTTGAGTAATAAATACAGAAATATTAGGCGTATCGTTTAATACAAGATTTTATAAAATTGAGTTTAAAATATTAACTCTCTTTTTTGTGAATCCGATATTAAAACCGAAGAGTGCATTTTGACAAAAAAAAGGTCATTCCCGTACGTGCGTGAAGAACTATTTTCGGGGTGAAAAAAATTATAAAAACCATTCCGTTACATGCTTGGCGGTGTTCTCTTTCATAAGTATGTGACTTTTTATAAATAAAATCTGTTATTTTTTTATAAACATTAAAAAAGGTTAAACTTCAACATTTTTCTCGCATCATTACCGTACGGTACATTGTACTTAATAATAACTTCCTGTGTTTTATTGATTATTCGTCCTTTTTCGTGAAAAATTAATCTTGTTGGTTATTAATATTTTTCCTTGAATATTCAACTCTTCTTTTTAAACTTGTTTTCTCTGTTGACTGAAAAGTATTTTTCAACTAAAAACTCAATTTTTCTTGAAAATTTGTCTTTTTTGTTCGAACTTGACTGGTTTTTATCCAAAATTGTAATATTTTTTGGTTAAAATTTTAATTATATTACATTTTTTGTTGAAAATTTATCTTTTTTAGTTGAAAATTCAATCATTTGGTTAAAAATTAATCTACGTCGTGAAAAACTAATCTTTCCGGTTAAAATTGTATTTTTTGGCGAAAAATTCAATTCTTTTGTTAAAACATATTCTACTTTGAAGAAAATTAAACATTTTCGTGAAAAAGTCTTTTTTTTATAGAAGTTTAACGGTTTTGGTAAAAATTCTTATTTTCGGTTATAAATTCAACTAGTTTGTTAAAAAATTCAAGGATTTGGTTGAAAATTAAAAATTTTTTTTTCGATAAAAAAAAATAATTTTTTGAAAAGTATCCTTTTTGTTTGAAAAGTTAAAAAGTTTTGTTGAAAATTTGTCTTTTTGGTTGACTTCAAATGGGTTTTTATTTAACATTAAAATTTGATCGAGCTGAAATGTCAATTATGCATTAGATTTTTTGTTGAAAATTCGTCTCTTTTGGATAAAAATTAATCTAGTTTGTAGAAAATTTAACAAGATGAACACTAAGAATGCTTTACTTGTTTTTGTATCTGGGATGTCTCAAAATTATTTTTTCGATCAAAAACAAAATATTCGCCAGAGTCGTTTTTGAAAAAAAATCCACTCTCAATAAAAAAAAATTGAAATACACTAGAGTCCCTCTATAGCAGTTCCCTCTATAACAGACAAGGCGGTCCAAGTGGACGAGAGGGAGGCGTTTGCAAGATCAGCGGGCATGCGATGTTTACTGTTCGGCGCTATAAGAAGCCACAAGCAAGAAGTAGAAGAAGAACGGTTCGGAGAGTCCCTCTATAGCATCTTTGTTGATTAAGGGTACCCCCGAGACAGCTGCTATAGAGGGACTCTAGTGTACCAAGATACTTATAAAAAAACGAATCCTCTTCTTGTTGCAGAGTTCAGTTCACAGTTCGAATGTCTACCTAATGGCGCTCCTATTCCTGGTGTTCCTCGTCTCGCACCATCTTCTTCATCTGACAAGCAACACTCTCCTGCCAGGTCTTTTTCTCTTGTCAGACCTCATTTTCCAAAAAGATCTTCTCCTCCTGCTGAGCATCCTCGTCGTGTCAGATCCAGGTCTCCTCCTAACAAGTTTACAGCTCCACCAACCGAACTTCCTTCTGTCTCCATATTTGGATATGAACTTGACGAACTTCAATTTATGAGGCTTACTGCCTTTTACCATACTCACCGGCAATTTCAACTTCGAAGATACACTTTTCCAGCAGATAAACCAATTAAAAGACGCGGAGGAGCAAGTCGCTTTGGGCCCATGCCAACCCAAGAACAAATTGTATTATCATCATCCGATGGTGACGTCTTTGCAACTTTAGGGAGCGGTGATCTTCTTGCTGGAATATATACATACGATGTCCGTACTAAACAGATAGTGCGGGCAAAAATGAACATGGAAAGCAACAAGATTACTCTATTGACTCCAGATGAAGTCAAGGAAATTCCAGTAGGCCCCAGACGCCCAATCGGATTGCATTTTAAAGTGGAGCGTGTAAATAACAATCATCCACGGCATTGATTAAATTTAAACATAAATGTTAAACTAAAATGTACAGTTGTTTGTTATTCGATGTCCTCCTAAAACGTTACAAATAATTCATAATAATGCCTACTAATCTCTCGTCAATTCCCAAGTCAGTGTTTTTCGAAAAAAAAGGTTTCATTCTCTGCCAAGAATATTTTTTGACGAAAATTATTATGGTTTCATCAGTGTCAACGGATGGAAAAGCCTTTATGGTGAGCGCTTTTCCAAACCTTAAGGGGGTCATCCCGTGTGACGGTTTCAAAAAATCGATTTTTTTGTTGTTGCATAAATCCAATCTAGCAATGCTGTCTTGAAAGTCTGAAACTTAATTTGAATTTAACGGTTCCTTAGTTTTGGCTTAACAGTCAGCGGCAGGATAGCTATAACACCCGAACTCTCGAACGCGTTTTTCTCGAAACTACGTTTTTTAATCTGGCGACCATGATTTCTCAAAAACGGTGGAATCGATTGCTTCCAAATTTTAATGATACATTCAGCAAATGTACAGCTATCGCCGGAACTAGGATTTTTGAAAAATATTGAACCGTTTTTTTTTTCATAAAAAAATAGTGGCAAAAAATCATGAAATTTTGAGTCTTAATGTTGAAAAGCATATAAAAAATTAAATTTGCAAGATTTTCGAGAAATCATAGTTCCGGCAATAACCATCCACCTATAGATTAACATCCAATTTTGCTTTTTGATTTTGAATACAACAAATTAAAAAAAAACCATAAAAAAAGGCTGTCACGCGGGATGAGCCCCTTAAAAAATTCTTCATAATTTGACTATGCCAAGCAGCGCAAAGCGGGAGGAAATGCAGTTTTTTTGTTCAAAAAAGATTTGAGCGGCTAGAAATTGTCCGATATCATTTTCTTCAGTCGCATGTTCCTGAAACACAAAAAAAATACACCTCAGTATTTATTACAATAATAATTTTTTTTTTAAGGTGTAAATCTAAACTTTCTTTAGTAAGATATGAAGTTTAAATAAGTTATATCCTATAATCTTATTTCTTATATTGACTATTATATATTCATCAAAAAAATGATTGATATTTTTCTCAAAAAAATTTTTTCCACTGTTTGAAGTTTTTGCAAATTATTGTTTGAATTAAAAATAACAATAATTGTATAAAGATTGTATGAAAAAATTTATTTCAAAGTTTCTTTCGATTTTTTAAAAATTAATCTTTTGATTTTCGAGAAAATTTTTTGCAATTTTTAAAAAATAATTTGTACGTTTTCAAACAAAATTTTTCATTTAGAGATATACTTTTTTCACCTATTGTTATTTTACATTCAAACAATTTTTTAAAGCTTAAAACATTTTTTTAAATCATTCTTCGATGAAAGTACTTCTTTATATTATTTTTGATAAATAAAATTTTGACAAAAAACAATTTTTTTAATTTTTCCAATTCGGGAATTTTCTAGATCAGTTCTTTATAATTCGGCAATTTTCTCTCTGGAATTTCATTTTCCGGAAATTTTGTAATATTATAAACTGTCAAGAATTTTATTATTCGAGAATTTTCAAATTCGGGAATCGTACAGTGACGGGAAGTTTATTTTTCGGGATTTTTCAGTTGCTCCTTTAAATTCGTTGCAATAATCCACGAATATAATAAATAATTTAAACAATGGTTTATTATTTCCATAAAGCTCTTCACGTCCAGATATTATTTTTCGAACTTTTTCACTTAGCCTAATTTTTATTTTCCAATATTATAAACATAAATTTATTGTAAAATTAATAATAAAAAATCTGTAAATACTAAGAGTTCTAACAATTTTTCAATTAGTTACATAATTTATCAAATGAATCATTATAATTAGTGAAATATGTTTGAAAAATGTCCTATTATCGTAATTTTAATGTTTTTATGAATGCCAAGTTTTTTTTTTACGTATCTGCAGATCTTATCTGTGTCCATAAACTTTACAGCTTTTTATTTACCTATCCGTCCGAGATAAGTTTTTTGTAATAGACACTCGCTTGCAAATTTTTTTGGATACTGTTAACTTTAAATAGTAATATTTTTAAATATTCATTCAAATATTGTTTACATTTAAGAAACTTATATTTATAATTGATCATTGAGAAATTGTTGAATTTTAAACGTTTAGAAATTGTTTAAAATTTCTCTGCGGGATGAAATAATTTTATATTTGAAGAACTCAAAATTATATAAAGAACATTTCTTGGTGAAGAAAAATGTTCGCAATTAGAAGAAAATGAAAAATCGCAATTTAAGCTTCCAAAACTGAGCAATGACTTTATGATTGCGTTTGTTAGAAAATTTATACTGCGGAAATAAAAAAAATAATAAAAAAAAAAATAAAAAAATTTCTGAACCACTGCAATTATGTGTCACCACTGCAATAATTATACTTTTGAGAATTGAAATATTATTCTTGAAGGTATTTTTAAACAGACAAAAAATCATTTCTGATGTAAAAACTTTGGAACGTCCAAAAATTATTTATGGAAAAGATATTCATGTGATCTGCGTCCAAGAAAAAATGATTTTTCAATTTTATTGAAGCACCAATTCTTCTAATCATATTTTTTCTCTTTGAAATCAACTCGAGCAGGTTTATACAATATTTGTTAATAATTAAAAAAATTTCCAGTTAAGACTACGATTTTTATCCAAGCAGTATTCGAACAAAATTGCTTTATTTTCCCCAAACGAGCCTTGGACTGATTTATGAAATATAAATATCAATGTCCCAGAAGGCAAAGTTTGATTTTATTAAATGAGATAAGGACTAGAGGTTATATTATTTAATCGAATGAAAGATTTGAATAGTCACTCGTTACACTGTTAACCAAATTCATCATCAATACAATAATCAGTTTTTTCCCTAATTGAGAAAATGGCGATCGTTTATACTTTGGTCTTCAGCTGGATAGTCATCCTCAATTTCATTGGTGAATATAATACTATAATATATCTATAATTTTAATAATTTTTGAAGCTTTCTGCAAATAACAATTTGTCCGATGTAATCCGGATTCTATCCCAATTGCTATTCTTTTCCAAACTCTAGTTGAGTGTGTCCTGAATAAGTATGAATTTAATCTGAGTTCAATCTGGCGGAATTAAAGTGGAAGCGGACAGTTCACCTTAGTCCGAATCATGCTTTTAGAAAAACTTAAATGAAGGGTACCCAAGAAAAAATTCGCCAAAAATCTTTAAACTGTAAAAACGATATAAAGAACTGCGAAATTGTCCGCAAATCTCTTTGCTGGATCAATTGCTGGAGATTTCCATGTAAGAAACTACGGTGATTCTTCTAAAGGTATACTCCCAGCTGTTAGGAGGGAAACGCTATACAAACTTGCTGAATCTATGGATTTATTACAACACAAAAAAATTTTAAATGATACGATACCTATGATGATTGATGATGTAATCATTACCCTATCCGGTTTTCCAATTAATCCTCTGTTTTTTCTTGCAGAGCTCAGTTCACAGTTCGAATGTTTACCTAATGGCGCTCCTATTCCTGGTGTTCCTCGTGTCGCACCATCTTCTTTACCTGATATACAACATTCTTCTGCCGGGTCTCTTACTTCTGTCAGACCTCGTTCTCAGAGAAGGTCTTCTCCTCCTGCTGAGCCTCCTCTCCGCATCAGATCCAGGTCTCCTACCAGGTTCATAGCTCAGCGAACCACGCTTCCTTTTTCTAATATATTTGGATATGGACTTGACGAACTTCAATTTATTCGGCTTACTTCCTGTTACTATACGCACCGGCAATTTGAACTTCAAAGATACACTTTTCCAGCAGATAATTCAATCAAAATAGGCCTAGGATCAAGCCGCTTTGGACTCATGCCAACCCAAGAAGAAATTGTATTATCAACATTCGATGGTGATGCCTTTGCAATATTGAGGAGTGGTGATCTTCTTGCTGGAATATATAAACATAATGGCCGTACTAAACATAAAGGTCGGGTAAAAATAAACATGGAAAACGGCCAGATTACTCAAATGACATCAGATGAAATGAAGGAAGCACCTGTAGGCCGCGGACGCCCAATCGCGATGAATTTTATAGTAAAGCGTGTAAACCACAATCATCCATAGTATTAATTATATATTAAAAAATTTAGGAGTAAAATATACAACTGTTTGTAATTCGATGTCGACCTAAAATGTTACAAGTAACTTGTAATTATAAATAACAATAAAGGGGCAATTATTATGGTTCTTGAGGCATGTATCTCTTGTCAATGCCTCAGTCAGTCTTTTTCAGAAACAAAATTCGTCCCATTTGTTTTTGAAGCTCGTCCCGGTTTTATTGAAATCTCTTCAGCCCAAAGGTGCCAACAACAAGACTGCTTTTGATCGAAAAAATCTTCTGACCTGAACAACAATTTCCCTAAATTCCAAAATGAAAAAGTGTTGATTTAATCGGCGAGAAATTGTCCAATAGCAACTTTTCCATAACAATATGACCATCAACATTTTTTTTGATTGAAAATAATTATTTCTTATTTACACTGTATGAGTCCTACGTACCTGAAACACAAAATTGATTCACAGCTTAGTATTAAGTACAATAATAATTTGTCTTCAATATTCAAGATACGGTGGTTCGCCGCGTCTTGTGAGTACCCTTTCTGATTTGAACGTAGGCACATTTCGGGAGTTTAAAAGATTGATTAACGATTTAAAGGATGGTCAGTTTTCGGAGGCATTCCGATTATGCCAATATCTATAGGCTACCGAACTCTTTCTCTCTGACGGATTGTCCTTCCTCGCAGATTAAGAGCGATTTATCAACGATGCATTTAGATTTCCGGAGGATAATTGAACAAAACACGCTGAATTTTCCCAGTGTTCCCCATAGCTCCCTTACTGAAAACTTGAGGCGGAATACTCTGAGCGTACCAAGAGCGGCCCATTTCAGCTCAATGAATTTACCAAGCGTTCCCCATAGCCCCCTTTCAGAAAAAACCCGCAGGGACACTATAAATTTACCAGGAGCGTCCCAGTGCAGTTCTTCCAACATACCAAACATCCCTCATAGCAATCTCAGTTCTAGAGTAGCTCAAATGAACGTAAGCAGCCTTCATTTCTCAGAAATACCTGTCGGTCACTCCGAACGTCACAGAGTTCAAACAGCTGTCATTCCTAGTTTCATGCCCAATGGAACATTTTAACAGAGACGATTAGGATTAATGACTTTTCGGATTTCAAAAACGCGCTAGGCCGTGACAGAACGGGGGTTAATGCGCGATTCGAGAGGAGCTCTCCACGTTACCGGGCTAGGTATAATAACTCGGTGAACTCAGAAGGTGGTGTTCTTTTTGGTCAACGGGGTAATCAGATCAACAATGAGCTTCGAGATTCGATGGGCTTGGGACATACCAGAGGGCGCAAATTGGAACTCTTAAGACGAATTCAACTGCGAAAGTGCCGATTACAAAAGATTAGCCGCGCTACGCCTTCCCCCGCCATACTAACAGCTCGAGAGACTTGGGAAAAATGGTTTTAAATTGGAAAATCACATTCGACGGTAGTTGTAACACTAGTGCTGAGGATTTCCTAACGCGGATTGAGGATCGTACTAAGCTCATCAAAGTGTCCGACGAAGAGCTCTTGCTGGCCATGCCAGTTTTGTTAGATGGCGTCGCGTTCAGATGATTCGAAAACCATGAGCTGAAGTTCGCAAATTGGGCAGAATTCCAAAAGGCGTTCAGATATCGTTTTGGCGATGACGATTTCATAAGATGCGTTAGGGAACAGATCTATGCTAGGACTCGCTGCTCTCACTACCGAACTTTTGATGAACTCTCGCGACTTGGTAGAGGTTGAGAGAAGGAGTTGAAAGCCAATAGAGAATATAAACCACCTCCTAATCCCGAGAGTTTGTTCATGCAAGAGTTTTCGTACCGCGACTTAGTGGCGCAAAAACCTTCAATAGTTCCTCGGCCATTGTCGAGCAAGATTCTGTCTCTTCTGTTAAACCAAGAGAAAATGTTCCCGAGGCTAAAAATAAGTCTCCCAATCTGGATAAGATAGCTCCCATCCTCACGTACCCAGCTCCTCGCAACGTTAAATAGCTTCGCAGACTTAGGGGACTAGCTTCCTGGTACAGGTGGTTCATTCCAGAGTTTGCGAAGGTAGTCAAGCCACTGACCAAACTATTTAGGTTGGATGTAAAGTGGCAGTGGGGAGACGAACAGGAGGAAGCTTCCGATGGGCTGGAGGAAGAATTAACCTCTGCACCAATCTTAGCTTATCCTTCATTTAGGGACATACAGGAGAATCTCTTCTACCTCCAAAGGGACGCCAGTGTCACTGGTCTGGGCATGGTGCTGACTCAGGTCCAAGATAACCAGGAGAGAGTTATCGCCTTCGCAAGCCGCACTATGTCTACTGCCGAGCGTAACTACACGGTTACCGAGCGGGAGTGCCTCGCAGTCGTCTTCGGGTTTATTAAATTCCGAGAATACCTGGAGGGTTTCCATTTTAAGGTAACTACTGACTACCAGTATTTTGAAATGGTTGCGTAATTTGAGAAATCCTACCGGTGGACTGGCAAGCTGGTCGCTGGAACTTCTCGAATAAGTCTTCGAGATCATTCACCGCAGGGGAACCTTGCATCACGTGCCGGATGCTTTGTCCAGAATGTCTGAGGAGGATGAGTTAACGATTTCGTCAGCTTCAGAGCAGGTCGACATCCGGTTGGAAGACTCAACTGACTCCTGGTATATTGGGCGATTGCAGTCGGTAGTGGAGTGGTCTCTTCGATTTATAATTATTATTATTTATGACAATTGATATATATATTTTTTTCTCAAAACAATTTTTTTCTATTAAATTATTTTAGAATTATTGCTAGAGTTCGAAATAACTATAATTGTATGAAGATTAAATTAAGAAAAATAAATTTTAAAATACGTGCGCCATGGACGACAAAAGAAAATCCTCGCTAAATTTTCACCGCACCTGATAACATTTTCCAAACAAACTTACCAGGATTCATTTAGAAGCCCTTTTCAATTTTTTTTTAAATCAAAAATAATTCCGGGAGTTTTACGCGGCGGGAATTTTATTCCTAGAGATTTTCCAGTCATCCAGTTTGAATATTCAAGAAAAAATAGAACTTATGTTCCTATTAAGGTAAATATTTCAATCGATCGGAGAGAGTATTGATTTCTTAATTCTTGAGAAGCTGTTTTGTTTTTTGAATTCAAATACCATACTCTTATTATCACTATCGGATAATTAAAGGAATCATTAACACTGAAAACAAAACTAATATATTTTCATATTCGTTGCTGTAATATCTTTAGTATAATCGTTGGTATAATTCATGAATCGTACAAATAATTGAAATTTTCAAAAATTCATTTTCATAGGTACATAGAATTCAATTAAATAGATTGATATTCTCAATTGAATCTATTTTCACGCTATTAGTGACAATAATAAAAATAAGTTTAATTTAAATATGCATAAATCTAGTGCTATAATTTCAAAAAATTCTTTTTCAAGGAACCCAGAGTAAAGATTCAGAAATTAAGGACTCTAATTTGTATCTTTTAGATCATCAATAATAATTAAACCTATCTATCTTCTGCAAAATTGTTCAAATAAACCAAAAATAAATGAGAAAAAATAAAATGCTGCCTGTTCACGATTTGGATGCGTGATATGAGGAAGAGATTCTCATTTCTGCGTTTGTAATATATCTGATTGTCTGATTATTAAATTTATGAAGATTAGGTGTCATCTGATAACACGGGTTCAATTTTAGAAGAAGCATCTTTTGGAGGATACTTCAGGAAAAAAGTATTAAAGTAATATTTCACTCTTATTATAATGTTTCGCAATATGAAAATGATTTCTAAGCATGTAATATTAATGGATTAACATGAAAATATGGAACTAATTGATGTTCTGTTATTATTAATTTCTCTAAATTTAACTTTGTATCCAAAAATGTGACAAAAATAAGAATTATTATGGAAAATAAGACCCGTGAAGTTTTATGGAATCTTATGATATTTCCTGAAATTGTGGAAAATTACTTCAAATATTTTGTAAACTCTTTGAAAAAATAATATTCGTTCGGGTTCTTCGAAAAAGCATTGGAATCTTCGAAAATATCTTAAATCCTTATGAATAGGTCCTAGAGAAATTGTTCCATATCTTTCGGGATTCTGCGAAATTCATTAAATCCAGTGGAAATTTCTTTAAATCCCATTAAACCAATAAAATTCTTTTAATATTATTTGAAATTTTCTAAAATGATATAAATAAATAATAATATAATATATATGAGTGTATGAAAAAATCAAATATAAATAATCTAATAAATAAATCATATTATATTATATGTATTATATTGTTATATTATGTTTATATTATTATTTCTAATTTTTTCTATTTTCTCGCTTGAAGTAAAATACTTATAGGAAATATTATCTTTTTCAGCATTTAAAATATTTGAAAACTTTTTCAAACTTTTAGAAGAAAAGCTAGATGATAAAAAGAAACACTTCATGTCATTTTTGTTGTAAAAGTGTTTTTAAAACATGTTTAAATATAGATGAAGTTTTGAAAAACAAGACTATAAAATCCTGAATATGGAAGATAATCTGGAATGTTTACTGCTTCTCCGAATGTCTTAGCATTAAATGCAATGGCTTAACGAAACAAAAATAAAAAGTACGTTCTTGTCGCTTCATCGTTGTCTTCGCTTCATATCTGCTCATTCGTGAGGCTACCTCGCTTCCAGAAAAAATGTTAAAAATTTGCTCTATGATTCTTGTACTATTTTTCTTGGTGTTAATCATTTTGGTTTCCACAAGGACATTCGTTATCCGCAATGATCGAGGACACACAAGAACCTGCGGATATCAGGTGAAATTTATTATTATTTAGGCTAAATAGCATCATTATTCAAACGGAATAGCATCATTATTTCAAAAAATGCTGTGCAATATATATGGAATCATTAAAATTCGAGAATTTTAAATTAGATTGAAATCAAATTCAAAATCCTATTTAACGACCAATACTCAAGTGAATGTATGGAATGCCTGCAAATAAAAATAAGCTTTCGACTATTATCTATCAATTCTGGTTAGTTTTTTAACTCTAACTTTAACTTTAAGTAAAAAGGTGTTCTTTGGATATAATTATTTTAGCTGATAAGCTGTCCTTACAACGCTCGGATTTTGTTAATCTTTTCTTGTTGTCATTTTTCCTTATCGCTTTACCGGCCGACTGATTTTCGTTTTAGTAATCTGGAGCTAGTGCCGGTCGTTCTTCTTTTGGGTGTGCCTCTGCTTTTGTTTTCTGGACTGAAGGTTCTACTGCTTTGGGATTTTCAGATTTTTCTCACAGATTTTTGAGAGCTTGGTTAGCTTCATCTCTGAGCTCTATCTGCTTTTGTTCTTCGATGCGTATTTATTCATTGTTTCCACTTAGGACTAACTTCTCATTTTCTGTCGCTTTCGTTTTTTTTATTCTGTGCTTGATTCTTTGGTTGATTTCTTGATGAATTCCTTATATAATATTTCTTCGCGACGTTTTCTTAATTGTTCAGCCGTTGTTATGAATGATTCCACATCGCTCTGTACTCTTTGGTCGAAATTTGTTAAATTCCCTGGTTGACTATCACAAGGTTCTTCCGCCTTATCTTCAACAATGCAATGGTTCTTCCTTTATGTTTCTACCTCTGTAAAGTTCCTTCTGTATTTTTACTTCTTCTTTTTCTATCCCTGCTTCTTTTTCGTTCTGTTTTTTCCGAGACTTCGAGTCGTACCTCCCGATTGTTTTTTGGGAAGTCTCCGGATAAATCTATTCTTCGAGAAGTTGCTATAGGATTATCATCCTCTTCTTCATCCGCTGATGGAATTGGGGTGATTTCTGTTACCTAGATGTTTTCCCATTCCATAGAAGATTTTTCTGGAACCAATGTTTCCCTGGTGCTATTTTTACTTTGGGCCCTGACCTTTACTGTTTATTTCTTCGAATTCTGATTGTATTGGATTCTTTTGAGGACGTCCTCTTTTCCGTTTGATTTGTATTCGTGTCTTTTCTTGGTTTCGAAACTTTCTTGGCTGTCTACTATATTCGTAATCATCGAGCTTAAACCTGCATTTTGCGATTCAGGTTGCGTTATGATTTATTGTTTTTAAGTATTCTAAAGGTTTGTGATCTGTGATAATGATAACATTTCGCGAAAAGAAATTGGTAGATCTTCACCAATTTGGCCTTGGCTAAGCACGGTGCCTATGACAAAGCTTAACGCATCAGTAGTTAATATGAATGGTGTTTCGAAGTCTGGTAATTGTAGACTAGGTTCTCCGCAAAGTTTTTGTTCAAGAGAATTAAAAGCTTATTGGCACTGCTCTGTCCATTCGAACCCAACACTTGGTTTTGTTAAATCTGAGAGTACTTCTGTAATTTTTGAAAAGTTATTTATAAATCTGCGATAATAACCTGCCAGTGTCAAAAATTGGCGAACGTTTTCAATCGTCTTTGGGATTGAAAAGTTTTTTTCTGCGTTAATTTTATCGGGATTTGGACGAGTTTGTTGGTTACTGATGATGTGTTCCAAATAGTATGATGGACTGCGTCGGTGTAAGATAATTTGTCGCCAGGCAGATAATAGTTTTGGGAGGCGTCATCGTTGTCCAATGCTCATTCTTCAAACAGTGTTGCATCTGACAAGTCTGTTGGTTCGATTTTTGCAAAATGTGTTATTAATTTGATAGTTTCGCTGATAACATTAAACGCAGGTTGATGTGCAACACCATTTTTAATTAATACCAGAGCATTGCCAAGAAGAATTCCTGGGCCTGCATCTAACTCCGGAATGAATTCTTCCGTGAGTGAGGTGTCTTCGACTCTCACGAAAATTATTCTCTTTGAACATGGTGGTAATACAAAATACTCTTCGCTATGAAATGGAAAAGTTTGATTACGCAATTTTAAACATTGAGATTTGTAGCGAATTTTCGCTCGCTGTTGCCAGAAAAAGGGATTACATAAAATCCTCATTTCTATGATTGGAAATGAATTGAGAACCACTTGAAGTTTATTATCAATGTGACATTTTATGATTATTTGACCTTCGGAAGAAACCACACATGGAGTTACGCCATTTACATATTTCGAATCGGACTAGTTCGTCAATACAAATCCATTCCTGTAATGCTTGTCATTTTATGACGTTCAATTCAGCTCCCGTGTCTGCATGCTCATCTGGCGAGTCGCTTGTGTTTTAAAATTTTGTGAATCTGTGGAGGATTTGTGTTCCTTATATACGCGATGATCAAAAGGATTTTGTAGAAATTTGTCGTGGGTGTGGTGAGCCCACACTTGTAGTTGTTTACTACAAGAAACTATCCACCTAGAAGCACTACCCGAATCGGGTAGTGTCACGCATACCCCTAGAGGCCCGCCGAAAGGGAAAATGGCTTAATGGTATTAAAAAAAAAAACTACACGCGGTGGTAGTTATTCTCATTGCTAATTGAATAATTCAGCTTATAATTTGGTTCGTAGTGCAATTGGTGGTTTGTTTCAAGATTTTTCCCCTTTGTTGGAAGTTTGGCTGAAAATTAGGTTGAAAATTGGGTTGAGAATTTGGTTGATAATTTGCTTGGGAAGTTGTTTGACAATTTGGTTGGGATTCTGTCCGGTAGCGTGTTTGGTGATTTTGTTGATAAGTCTTCGGAGAGTATCTCGAAGCATTACTTGAGTTTTGAGTGTTCTGTTGATGTGAATAGTAATTTAAAAATTTTTGTTGTTGATTGCTGTTTGATTGTACCAACCGTCGTATCGGTTCTGCCTTGGTTGAAAGCGTTCTCTACCTGGACTACGGTTGTTCGAGTCGTATGGATTTGACGAATTTGATTGATTCCCATATCGATTTCTCGCCCTATTGTTTTGCCGGTTTTCCTTAATTCTTTTAAATGGTCTACATTCGCTGAGATCATGGGTATTGCTCTCGCAAAGATTACAACATTTTGAATGATTATTTATAGATGAGTTTCGTTGACTTCCTCGTGAATTGTGACTATCGCGGGAATTACTTCTGATTTCATTACTTTTGTTTTGATTGAACGTGTTTGACCGACTTTGAGTGTTATCAAAAACTGTGCTAACTAGGTTAGAGTAATTATTTTTTGCAAATGATTTCAAGTTCTCTGTACTATCTGAATTGCTATTGTCGCTTCTGAGTCTGTCCCTATATTGGAGATCAACTTCGTCCTGTCCTACCTGAGTTGCTATGTCAATCGCATCTTTCAGAGTTTTAGTTTCGCCGGTTATAATCTGAATTCGAATGTTTTTCAAGGGACCATTTAAAAATTGTTTTGAAGCATATTTTTAAAAATTTTCTATTAGGACTTTTGCATTTGGAGAAACGTTCTCAGTCGTTGGGAGAGATAATTTGATGGGTTGAAAGTCACTATATGTGACAGTTGGATTCTTGTTTTTATTTTCAGGAATTCTATACATTGTTGAATCATTATTCAAATGAAATTATTTTGTTGTTTTAATTTTCCTAGGCATGTGCGAAAGTCGATCCGAAAAAACTGAATATTCACCTTGTACCTCACACTCATGACGATGTTGGATGGTTAAAAACAGTCGACCAATATTACTTTGGTGGTGAGTAATGATGTAATTATTTCTACATTTTCATCAGAAGAGGATTTAACTTTGTCTAACAGACAGACAGACTAATAGACAGACATAAATTAGGAAAAAAACCTGTTTTTTGGGTTCAAGATCCAATACCATCTCTGGATGTGAATGTAAAAATAAGTTGAAAAAATGATAGCTTTTTCAATTTCTTGAACCTTTATATTTTTAGGTAACTTTTGATTTCCAATTTTTATTCGACTCACCCTATCACAAATTAAATCACATATTTTTTACAGGTCGAAATGATATACAAGCGGCAGGTGTTCATTATATTCTTAACTCGGTAATACAATCTTTACAAGAAAATCCAGATAGGAGGTAATATATTTAATATTTCCTCCATAAATATTATAAATAGTACTTTTATAAATCATGGGAGATTCTTATTTAAATAATTTAAAAATATTTAAATATGTGCTCAAATTTTATGAATAGATTCATTTATGTGGAATCAGCTTTTTTCTTCAAGTGGTGGGAAAAACAAAATGAAAAAAGAAAGACAATTGTTCGGTCCTTAATTAATGAAGGGAGACTCGAAATAATTGGTGGAGGCTGGAGCATGAATGATGAAGCAGTTACCCACTATCAGTCTATAATTGATCAACTTTCCTGGGGCTTTAGGTAATCATACAAAAATTTAATTAAAATTTTTTTTTTAATTCCAACCAATAATAATTTTTCAGGCAATAAACAAAAAAAAATCATTCAAAAGGATGAATCCTCAATTTTATTATATTTATGTTTCATAAAATAGTTGAATTTTCAATCCAAAAATATTTATGTTTCAAAAAACCTAATTTTCACAAACAAATTTAATTTTCAACCAAATTTTTGAATTTGCAACAAAAATAATTAATTTTTACACAAGAAGATTAATTTTTTTTAAAGAAGAAATTTAAAGAAAATGCACAAATTTTCAGCAAAATAGTTACATTTTCAACTAAGAATATTTCGAAATAAGAAAATATTTTTTTTTACCTAAAAAGACAAATTTTTAGAAAATAGTGAATTTTTCAGACAAAACGATGAACTTTTAACTTGAATGGAAAATTTTCAACAAAAAAAAAGGAAATGTAACAAAGTTGTTCAAATTTCAGTCAAGTAGAAAAATTTTCAACTAATAATATTTTTTTCTGTCAATAAAGAAAAATAAATTTTATCCAAAAGGTTGAATTTTTTATTTCAATCTGTTTTAAAAAACAGCTGAATTTTTGACCCGAAAATATGAATGTTCACAAAATACATCAATTTTCAAACAAATAGTTGAATTTCCCAAAAATGTATAAGCTGATATTCCAATGGGGAAAAAATTAATTTTAAATAAAAATATTCGTAAAAAAAACTGTATATAACAGGTTGAATTTTCAATTTTATTATTTTTATTTTTTTAAAGCAGCTGAACTTTCAACCAAAAATATTAATTTCCAGCCAAGAAGATTGATTTTCAGTAATAAAGATGAATTTTTAACTGCAATTAAATAGTTGAATTTTTAACTAAAGATTGATTTTTTACCAAAAAGACGAATTTTCAACAAAACACATCAATTTCCAACCAAGTAGTTGAATTTGATAAAAAATAGATCATATACCATCCAAAAAGATAACCTTTTTACAAAACAGTGCAATTTTCAGTAAAAATCATAAACTTTTAACTCAAATTTTTAACAAAATATATTAATTTTCAGCAGAATTGTTGCATTTTTAATGGTTAAATATATGTTTTTTATTTTATCGTAAGTTGGAAAAAATATGTAGCTTTCATGGCCATAAATATTTAGATTATATATACATGTAAATGTCATTTCAAAAACGTGATGCATCAGACTTAAGATTGTATTTGTCAGAATACAATAATTTTTTGTTTCATATCTCCACGGAATGTAGAAAGATATGTCACGTTTTGTTTAAATAAAAACATGTATACTTTTTTTTAACTTGAAATTGTATAATATTTAATGTCTGAATTTTTTATTTAATTAAAAATTGAAAAAATGTCACTTGGAAATTAAAAATATATATGATAATTTTTCAATAATTTCAAATTTTTAGATTTTGAATTTAATAATTCAAAAGGGACAGCACAATTTTGCCGGAAACGAAAAATCCCGAATTTTATTCTTTAATTTTCTATATGGGAATTTCAAATTTTAGAAAGTTTCACATTTCGGTTTGTATTTTATTTTGAAAGAATAATTTTAGCTTCAAAGCTTTCTAAACGTGCTGAAAAACGATCTTTAGTTTTGTAGGATTCAGAACATTTTAGGTAAAAAAATTCCTAAAATTGCTGGGAATATTTTAGAAGATTTCTAAGCGATAACATTTCAAATTATTTCTTAAAATTTTGAAAAGATATTTAGCAAAGTTTTGCAATTTTTAAATATTTTAAAATTTTGAAATACACTCGAGTAAGTTTTCTTGAGATTTATGGAACAATTTTGAATGATTTTTTATTTTTAAAAATGATTTTTGAGAGAAAATTAATTTAAATTAAATTTTCAATTTAAAATTAAGTTTGGATCTTCTAAAAACATGTAAATATCTCTCAAACTAACTCACATTTTTTCCTAATTGATAATTGTCCAATTGTTATTCATTAAAAAATCCAACATTTTTCAGGAAAGTTCGAGTTCCAAGATGATAAAATTATTATTAGATTCCTGGAATATTTTTTAATTATTTTTTCTTATAAGAAAATATTTATAAAGATTTCAGAACAAATTTTATTGTATAATTAATGTTTCTAGCTCAAAATTGCTTAAATCGACATTTTTTTCGCTGTTTGCATAAACATAAAAATTAAATAAATAGAAAAATAAAAAATCTACTTCCGCCATTTTCTCAAAAAAAAATTATTTATTAACCAACACAAATATTTCAATCAGGAAATTGAATGACACATTTGGAGAATGCGCGAGGCCTAAAATTGGATGGCAAATTGATCCGTTCGGACACTCAAGAGAGCAGGCATCAATATTTGCCCAAATGGGGTTCGATGGTCTACTTTTTGCTCGTCTTGATTATCAAGATAAAGAAAAACGATTGAAAACTAAAACGGCAGAATTTATCTGGAAGGGGAGTCCTAGTTTGGGTAAGTTTGCTCAACATTTGTTGCAAGTCACGTAACAACCTTACAATCTGCGAACGCTAACCCACGCACCCTCACTGTCCCGAGATCCACACCTTCTTCGTCGAAGAGAAACATTCTTAGACACTTGTCCATGTGAATAATTAATTTAGAAAACATTTTTAAAATACCGGTTTTAGTATGGATTTTATGCTACTTTGAATTTTTTTGGAACATATTCAGATCAAAATACAAAGAATTGAATTTAGAACCAAAAAGGTGACTTTTAAACAAAATTGTTGAATCCTCAAAAAAATTATCAAATTTTGAACCAAAGAATAAAACTGTTGACCAAAAAAAAATTTTTCATCAGACAGCTCGGTTTTCGAAAAATGAAAAAAATAATTATTTGTTATTAACTTTTTGCAAAGTAAGGTTTGACCATCGTGTAAAATTCAAGCTGAAAACGGTATTTGTAAAAATATTTTTCGAATTAATTATTCGCATGGACAAGTGTCTAAGAATGGCCCTCTTCGACAAATAAAGTGTGGATTTTGGGACAGTAAGGGTACGTGGGTTAGCGTTCGCATATGATAAGGTTTTTATGGCAGAGTCATTATTCAAATTTAAATTGAAATATTTATTTTTGAAACGCAAAATTTATTATCTGAGGTTAATTTTTTCTTATTGTATCAGAAATTTGACCTTCATAATCACTTTTTGATACTATACAATTTTCTTTAAATGGACACTTTAGACTGGTTTCCCATATTTTCCGAGACGGCGTTTTTTACCCTCAAATACAAATTTGGAAAATTTCTCAAAAATCGCTTTTTTGAGGTTTTGCATTTGTTCGCGACTAGATTGAAGAGCATTTAGTTTCGTCAACTAAATCTAAAATGTAATTGAATTAGTTCATAAAATTCAAACTGTTTTTATTAGCATTGGAAACTGTGAATAATTGAAAAAATGTTATATTTTCAATTTTAGTATTGAAATTCGACGTTTTTTTTAGGAACATGATAAAATTATTTTCATCTTAGAAAAAACAGCGTGGGTTATAATCTGAAAATTCTTAAAATAATACCTTTATTTTTTATAATTTTTAAAAGAGATTTATGGTACGAAATTAAATATGAACTTTGGATAAGCTTTGGCCTTATTCATAAATATAGAATTAACAAAAATATCTTGATTTTTGCAGGTAAAAGTTCAAATATATTCACCTCAGTTCTCTACCACCATTACAGTCCACCAGATGGTTTTTGTTTCGATATTCGTTGTCAAGATGAACCTTTGATTGATGATCCTGAGAGTCCAGATTACAACATAGTTCGAAGAGTAAGCATAAAAGTTGACATTCTTATTATAACGTCAGTCCCACCATACTTTGGTTATTTTATTAAGAAATTATAGAAATTTTTAGTTCAAATTTTTAAGTTTCTTTCGTAGGTTTTAAATTGATCTTTGTCAACACTCATTTAGGAAAGAAAAAGATTATATAATAATTGATATCGATTTCTCAGGTGGAACAATTTTTGGCATTTGTTAACAAACAAGCAAAATCCTACAAAACGAATAATATTTTACTTACTATGGGAGACGATTTTCAGTACCATCAAGCTGACACGTGGTTCACTAATCTGGATATACTCATTAAGTATGAATTTTTTTTTAATATCATACAATTTGCTGCATTTATACACAAATAATTTGTTTAGTATAATTTGTTTGACTTGAACAAAAAACTTTCTTTTATTAATCAACGCATCAGTTTAAAATTTGTTTATTTGAATTCATAGAAATCTTTATTTGATTTAAGAAAAAAATATAATGCAAAGCAGAGCTACCAAAATTCTGGTGGTTTGGATCCCACCTTAAGCTAAAGGTGGAGAAAATTCTAGTTTTTTGGAATCTCTTACAATGTGTCGCTTACTGATGAGTGCTTTCTTATCTCAACGAGATCGATCGGAAAATATAACTATAATGTAACTGAAAAAAAATAAAAAGACCCAAGGAAATGATTATTATTTTTTTAAATAATTGCAAACTACCTTCCATGATAAATATAACTCTTGACATTCATCAGCGGCGTTATTATTGCCAGAACATAATAACTTTTTTAAATTAAAAGGAAAACATACTGTTTGAAAAATATAAATTGTTTCAATATTTTCAATACTTGCCTCTTATCAACTAAAAGTAATTTATTTTTGAAGCATTCAAAAAAATACATTCTTTAGCATGAATTTTATATAAAATTACTATTTTGCATTTTTGTTGTTGTAATTTTTGTTACTAGACACACAAACGAGCGAAATGGGTCAACACATCATTTGATTTACTCAACTCCATCCTGCTATTTGAAAGCATTACATGATGAGAATTTATCATGGAAAACAAAAAGTGACGATTTTTTCCCTTATGCGAGTGATGCCCATTCGTATTGGACTGGTTACTATACTTCGCGTCCAACGATTAAATTTTACGAAAGAATGGGAAACAATTTTTTACAAGTGAGGATATTTTTTTTCTCACCTATAAAATTTTGAAATAATATTTGATTTCTATTTCATGTGCATATAATGATGTTTATTTTCGCAGGGTTATTATTCATACTTAACGTTATCAAAGTAGCTTCAATAAATACTATAAACGTGCAATGTATTTTGAAAATTTAATTAAAAACGAAACAGTTATTAAATTCAGTTCTGTAATTTCAGATCGTGAAGCAACTTTCTGTTTTAAATAATGAGCCAGACAATAAACAATTAGACAAATTCCGAGAGGCTATGGGCATATTACAACATCACGATGCTGTTACAGGCACAGAACAGCAACATGTTGCAAACGATTATGCTCGAATTTTGTCCAATAGCATGAGCGACGGAGAAAAAATTAGTACCGATGCATTAAGGTTCTTATTATTATTTATTTATTTGTTATATTTATTATTTATAGATTTTTGAAGTCAGAAAATGTTTTTAGTAGAGAAGACGTTAGGCTGATGGGACGGAAATCCTTGGGTAAGGTATAACCGATTCTACCTGCTTTCGAAATAAAGACTACAATCGTACCCCTCCTTGCCGCCGGGACATTTCCCAACGCCAGACTAGCCCTAGCAAGTCTCACTAGTTCTTGTTGGCTAGCCACTGTTTCTGGCCCAGTTGGGCCGCCGGCGACTTTATTTGCCTCTGAGGTGTCGTCCCATTTTCTCCAAATTCTGAAAAGCCCGGGAAATGTGGCCTGATCAGGTGAGCCAAGGTATCCCCGTCCGACTCTGAGTACTGCCTTGATCAGGTGAGCCATGGTATCCCCGCCCGACTCTGACTACCTTCCCCCGGGCGATTTCAGAGTGCCGAGAATAGCACCCAGATTTTGAGAAAGCAGCTTATCCAGTCTAGTTGCCTCAGCTCCCTTCTCGATGTCTGTGCAAAAGTTGGTCCAGCTCTCTTGCTTTGCGTCACGTATTGCACCTCTGTATTCATCCCTCATCGTTGTGAATCAGGCCCATAGTTCCTTCGTCTTGCCAGTACTGGCACGTCTGAACCTCTCTCTGGTTTGCTTGCGAAGCTCTCCGAGTTTCCCATTCCACTAGTTTGTCTCCCCAGCCTTTCGGACTCTTGTAGGTCGACACTCAATTTCATAAGTAGCTTTTATGTCTTCCGTGAAAATTTTGGCTACCATCTCCAGTGGGTAGCATGGATTCCACAACGAACTCTATCTGTGAGTGATCTGAAAGAGTTGGTTCATCTGAAACTCTCCACTTCTTGAGTGTTCCCCCTGTTAAGAATATCTAAATAAGTGGTGATGAGGTATTCCAGTAGTTCATTACCTCTTGAGTTGATGACCGTGCTGCCTCACAAAGTATGGTGGGAATAAACATCGCATCCCAACAGAAGAGGAATACCCCTTACCTTACAATATTCGACCAGTGTACGCGTCTCCACTGGTGGGTTGGTATCGCTGTCATAAGGAAGATAAGCCGACCTCAGAATTAGCCGTCCTATTTCTTTGAGATCCGTGGCTATACCATCAGGTCTCTCGAACGTAGCTGAACAGCTATACAGCATTAACTTCCTTCGCCAGTATGCAGGCCAGTGATTTGGCCGCATTGGGGTCCCTGTAACAAAAAAGACCCCCTCCCCAATCTCCTTACGGTATCTCAAACTATCCAAGGATCTTAGATTAGCAAGATACCTGTGTGCCTCGCAGCCATGTGCCTCTGCAAAACTGCAGGGGCGCCTTTGCTGTGATGCAAGTTAATTTGGGTGATAGTTAGGCCGAGATCAGTCATTTGAGTCTGCTCCCGATCTTCCTGTGTCCCAACAGGCTCCTCCTGAAAGACCTCTGGCGGGTCTTCCAGTTTACCCGAAAACCACGCCGTAGCCCTCACTATCTTCTGAAGAAAATCAACTCCACACACCTCAAGAGATGAACCTTCACACGACCTCATCTCGACCATTGCTTTGAGTAGCCAAGCTTCAGTCGCTAGGTCAGCTGCCACAAACACGAAGACCCCTCCCCTACAGAAGGAGGTCACGAATTATGGCCGTTGATCTGGGGACACTCTTTCTAGCGCCCTTCAGGTAGCCTCCCTGAAGTTCTCATACTGCTCCGTAGTGAGCATCGCGTCCGGGTAGTTGATGTCGTTCACCACTATCGTCCAGGGGTTAGTCTTCTAAGCGGTCGTCGGTCCAGCTTCCGACGAATCTCTGTTCGTCGACTGCTGGACCGCCTTATGCCTCTTCAGAGGCTTAGCCCCCTCCGGCAGGGTGTCCTCGAAGCCCCTACTTCTCTGCTAAGCCTCAGTGCTTGATATCAGCCCTCTGGCTGCCGACGTAGCGGTTCCCGCAGCTTCTCTACTAGCCTGCTGTGCTTATCTCTCCAATCTCTTTTTCAGGAAACCGTTGATGTGTTTCTTCTTTTTGGGGGACTGATTGGTATCTCCCATTACCAAAGCCTGAATTTGGCTTGCCGGAGAGACAGATGTCTCCGACTCTTGTCACCGACTTACAACCTAGCACGCTTTCTCGCCAAAAAACTAAATTCTTCCACAGGAAATTCTATCAGTCACGTACAAAACTCTTTTGAATTCATCAGAAAGATACAACAGATTCACATTCAATCCCAAGATATCCTAGTAAGTTTCGACGAAGTA
Source organism: Andricus quercusramuli (assembly GCA_932178445.1). Taxonomy (NCBI): domain Eukaryota; kingdom Metazoa; phylum Arthropoda; class Insecta; order Hymenoptera; family Cynipidae; genus Andricus; species Andricus quercusramuli. The sequence goes on along the minus strand of CAKNXH010000510.1, from coordinate 51,376 downwards.
TCTCTCTTGATGAAAGTACCAATCTCTGATATAATCGATATTATTAAATCCTTTCCAAACTTCCCCTCGAATCTCACACCGTTGATAGAACACTGTCTCACGAATACCTACTTCTCTTTCAATAACCAATTCTACGAACAAACCTTTGGAGCAGCAATAGGATCTCCAATCTCACCTGTAATAGCCAACATCTTTATGGAAAATTCAGAAACTAAACTCTTCAGAAAATACAAGCTCAAACCGCAGGTACTAGTTTAGAAAAGATCTGATAACACATTAGGACATGCAGTTTACAGAAAACCTACCCATAGAAACAGATACCTACATGACTCCTCCCACCAACACCCATCTCAAAAATAATCGGTCATTAAATCCCTTGTATACAGAGCTGTCTTCATAACAGATGAATATAACTTACGAAAGGAACTACAAAATGTTTAACAAATCCTAATACAAAATGATCACACAAACAAATTAATGAAGCAATAAAAAATACACTCAAAAAACTGGTCAACACAAGCTACTAAAGGAAGAGAAAGAAAAACGACCACCACCCTACCCTACATTTAAGGTATCATAGAACAAATAGGAAGAATTCTCAACAAACACAACATCCAAATTATATTTAAGCCACCTGCGAAAATAGAACAACTTCTAAAGAACCCTAAAGACAAAAAGGCACCTCCCAGTGATCCGGGAGTATATAAAATCCCTTGTTCTTGTGGCAAAGTCTATATTGGAGGAACCGGGAGGGCTGTGAGCCAACGTGTAAAGGAACATGAGAGTAAAGTCAGGCTAAAACATTTCACATTCGGAACCCTTCATGACTCTTGTATCTTCAACTAGTTCTCTTAGTCTTCCATCCGCAATAACCAAGTCAATTATGGAATAACTACTCGGTCTTCTACACAATATTATGCATTCGGTTGAATATTAGGTAATTTTGAACTCGACAGTGCACCGAAAACACCCTAGAAAGAGATCGTTTGTAGATTTAATTTGAAAATTCTAAAATATATTACATAAATCGACCTTAAGTAATAAAAAGCCAATCAGGTTTTCAACAACAATGATTGCGAGATTTTCGAAACATTGTTACACTACTTTTTTAGAAAGGACTAACATTCACAAATATTTACTTTGAAGCTTTTGATATATTTTGCTGAAAAGGCTTCTCTTAAATTATTTTCAGAAATTTGTTGTCAAAGGATCAAAGTTCAGAGCAGAAGGAATCACTCAAATTCCAATCATGCCTACTATTGAACATTAGTTCATGCGAGCACACAGAGAATAATAAAAGATTTGTTGTTACCGTGTATAATCCAACAAGTCAGCCCCTTACAACTTATGTTCGACTTCCAGTGAAAGCAACATCATACCAAGTTAAAAATTGTCAAGGTGAAAATATAGTTTACTAGTTTTCATCTCTTTATAATAATATATCCTATAAAAAAATCTGATAACATTACATAATTGTGTATGCTTATCCCAAACAATTGTTCCAGCAATTTTTTTTCTTTTTGTACTATTTCGAATGGATAGAAGAAGTTTTCATGACTAAAAAACATATTCTGTAGGAACTGAGCTAGTGACACAAATCGTCCCAGTGCCTGCAGCAGTGAAAAAGATTCCGGGTAGGAAAAGTTCTGCTTTATATGAGCTAGTATTTCTGGCACGAGAAATACCTGCTTTGGGTTATCAAGGCTTCTATGTAAGCAAAAAGAATCCGGAAAGTAAATTAAAATCTGATGAACCAAAGTCGAAAGTGAGTAAAGAGTCAATATCTGGTTTAAAATTTCGGCGAATATAGTCAATCCTAAAAAAAACGCACCTTCCTGTAATCCTATTTAGTTGAATCCCATCTAATTTTGATTTGTTATACAAGTTTTTGATAAGGAAAGTGTAAGAAATCATCCACCCAATTATGCTTATATTTGTAGGCCTACGAAATATCTGTCGATAACACTGGAAAAGTGTTCATCCAGTCTAAACTCAAGGACAGTATCAGATTGACACAATCCTTCCATTACTATGAGGGAACTGAAGGTAATAACGAGGAACCTTTGAATCGATCTTCTGGTGCCTATATCTTCAGACCAAAGCCAACTACTGGAATCCAAGATTTCAGCTTCAAAGGAGATTTCCAGATAATCAGAGGTTCATGCCATTTGAGTACTTTATTAGGTTTCCCATTATTGTGGATTATTGATTATAGTTTTCTAGAAGATACCTGAAAAGAGAAAAAACAGTACTGAATTTTTTCTACTCGAAACAAAAAAAGATACAAATGAACGGTTGGGTTCAATAATAGCCTACTTGTGTTTGAAAAAATAGCTTGTTTTTTATTTGTTTCACACTTAACTTCATGAAGAGCAAATGAGAACAATTGACTTTTGAAAATGCAAGTAGGCTGTTATTGCATCTAATCGCAGAATTAAGATGACTTGGTAACCATATCTAACGTGATAGGTAAATCTTAACAAGTGAAGGTTCTTTTTCTGCATGTAAAGATTACTCTGAAATAAGGGTTAAGATTACACTTTTTCTGTGTGAAAATGCACTGTTATAAAAGAGCGATAAAATTGAATTGAAGGTCCCTTGGTGGAAGAGCTTCAAATGACTGTGAACGAGTGGATCAGCCAGGTTGTCAGAGTTTACACGGGAGAAGACAGAATTGAATTCAACTGGCTAGTTGGTCCCATTGATATCAAGTAAGGTTTAATTTATGTAGCCCCATGAAATTATTGTTGTCGGCAGCCTAAAATATAAGGCGTTTGTTTAATGCTTAATAAACAATCGCCAGCAAGTTTTTATTTGGACGGGAGATCGGGATCTTGTTCAGGTTGTTGGCAGTATCGACTTGTTTAATTTTTCAAGCAAGTTGTGAAAATGAAGATCTGTTAACAACCAAAATAATAGAATCACGCTACTTGGAGGCCTCCGAAGATGAGTTAAATAAACCGACGATACGAAGTCAGTTCTGCCGTCCTTGTGAAACGGTCCTCACGTCAAACTTTATAGCAACTTCCTTCACCAGGATAGTGGCAGTGGCGCGAGACGTACTTACTACATCCTAAAAGTGAATAATGATTCAATTGTTCCAGGGACAAGATTGGGAAAGAAATAATAACCAAATACACAACAAACTTGGAATCAAATGGAGAATTTTCAACAGATAACAATGGCCGACAAATGTTGAAACGAACAAGAAATAAGCGACCCACATGGAAGTTAAATCTCGTCGAGCCAATTGCTGGAAATTATTATCCTGTAACGACGAAAATTTCCCTCAAAGATGAAAATAGAAAATTAAAAATGGCTGTACTTACCGACAGATCACAAGGAGGTAGTAGTTTGAGGGATGGTGAAATTGAACTCATGGTGAAGAACTGCATCATGGATTATTTATTATTGATTTTATCTTGATTAGATGGATTTCATTATTGAGAAAATCCAAAATTCAATGTTTCAACTTCGTTCACCATTGAAAGTAAAATTGTATGTTCCAGGTTCATCGAAGGTTGTTAAAGGATGATGCTTTTGGTGTAAGAGAAGCCTTAGATGAAACCGCTTATGGAACAGGATTAGTAGCCAGAGGAGAACATTCTTTGATTATTGGAAGCCAGTCCGACTTATTTGTACTTCAGGAAAAAAACGAGGCTTTGAGATTGTCTCTTCGACCCTGGATTTTTATCACTCCTCTCGAAAATACACTCTATGAGGATTGGAAGGAAAATTATAAGATGCAGGTGAGCATACACAAATATCCAAATGACAAAGTTTAATTTCTAAGAGACGAAATTAAGAGAAGCTAGCTCGTGGAGACAAAGTAAAAAAGTGCTAACTCGCGTGATGACGTCTCGTAGCTTCAGAATCCCATATAAATTGTGTTGGGAACATTAGCGCCCTCAACTCTGCAGCACACCTTCGTTTGGTCTCCATGCATTTTCATTCAAAAAGTGTGAATTTTCACTCTTTGATATTTTTACAGGGTTTTGGTCTGGGTACAGCATTGCCTCCTAACGTTCATATCTTGACGCTAGAACCTTGGAAAGAAGGAAGTGTTTTATTGAGAGTTGAGCATCTTTTTGAATCAGACGAATCAGTCGCATTTTCTAAGCCAGTTACAATAAATATACAGGTACGTTTGATGTCTGCCCTTTTCCTTACCCTTTTCCCTGTAAATCTTCCTTTTCCTCTCCCTTTTCATCTACCTCATTCTGACCCTGACACTTTCTTTGATCCTGTCCCGATCCCTTTTCCGTTTTATTTTCCTGTCCCTTTTCGTTTCACTAACACTGTCAAGGACCACGTAATTATCCCCTGTCTTTGTCTCTGTCGCTTGTCATTGACTTTTTTTTCCTCACACATACCATTTCCCTTTTAATTTCTCCATTCTCGTCTATGGAACAGTCCCAATTGCTGGCTTTGTTAATATTACTGTCCCTATCTCCTTCCCTTTAATTTTTCCTGACTCTATCGGTGACTTTGTCCATACCCCCAGCCATGCAAATATTCTTGTCCCTGTTTCTTCACCTTTTTCTTTTCATTTCCGGCTGCCCCTTCTCATTTCCCTGAACCGGTTTCTACCCCTGCCTGGCTCAATGTGACTGCTCCTGTCAGTATCCCAGTCTCTTCTCTTTTCATTAACCTGGGCCTGTCCTTGTCCCTGGGCCTGTCCCTGTTCCTGATCCTGACCTCAGCCCAGCACCTGACACCTTCTTTGCCACTATCCCTATTCCTTTCTTTTTTCATTTCCCTGCTTCTGTTCCTCTTCATTTCCTTGATCCCTAGCCGTGTTCCCGTCTCCATTCATTTCACGCGCTTATGCCCTAGTCTCTATACCTGGATTTGTCCATGTTCGTGTTCTCATAAATTTCCATTTTTCAGCTCCTGTCCCTTTTCGTTTTCCTGCCCCTGTTTTATGCCCTTCCGCTTTCCCATAACAAATTACCTTCGCCTCTTAAAACATGTTGAATGCCAAATTTTTATTGAATTGAAAAATATTTTTCAGGACCTATTCTCAGCTTTCACCATAACATCAGTTCGTGAAACAACACTGGGTGGTAATCAGTGGTTGGAGGATAACGATCGTCTCAAATGGGTTTCCGACGATGACTTTTTAGTAGGGAACGATTATACTGTTCATCCCATTGAATCTGAAATCGGAAATGAGATGAATGTGGTATTGATGCCATCGCAAATTCGTACCTTTATTCTGGATGTGTTACCACAGGTCCGCAGAGGGTACTAAGTTTACTTTTTCCCTGAAATTAGGTTTTCTTCAAAAAATGTTCCGCCTTTCCATATCTATCTCAATGGAAAAAATAAGTTTTCGACATTTTTTACCTCAAAATTAATTATTTACATGTATCGAAATAAATAAAAAATGTTAGCAATTTATACAAAATAAATAAAGTATACTGAAATATTCAATTTTTTATCCGTTCTATGATTATTATAGGATTTTAACAAGTGTTTTACAATTTAGAATATTATTACAATAATTGAAAAAATGCTGTATAGTACATATCTTCCTTTTTTCTATTAAATAGTGTTAATTCTTAATGAAATATTTACAACCATGTGTTTAATAGGGTTGGCCAGAAAAAAAATCTGTTCTTTTTTCCTTACTTCTGATCCAAGAAAAAATTCGTCACAATTTAAAAATTCCCTCTTTCAAATTTTAGAAAAAGAAAATATTTCAAGTAGTCTTTGAATTGAAAGTAGTATTTCAAAAAGGAAATATTTCTGAATTAAAAAATAAAGTTTCACATATTTCGTTGAGAATTTACCTTGCTTTCGTGAACATTTGACTACTTGCGGTTAAGAGCTAAACTCTTTTGTTAAAAATTAAATTTTTTGTTTGAAGATTCATCATTTTAATTGAAAATTCATCTCTTTCGAAAAATGTAACTGCTTTGTCGAAAATCAATTTTTCAACTCTCAACTATTTTTTTGAAAATCTTTTCTTTTTTTTTTTGGGGGGGGGGGGGGGGGTTATATTTTTAACGGAAAAATCAACTTTTCTATTTTTGGTTGCAATTTGATCTTTTTTGGTTGAAAATTCCACTATTGCAGTTGAAGATTCATAATTTTAATTGAAAATCAATTTATTTTGCAATTTTTTGCTCTGTTGTGTTGAAGTATGTTTAGAATGAACGTTATGATTACAAATAAATATTTGCATTTTGCGACAAAAATATGAACATGTTACTTTTAGTTGACCGGGAAAATTGAAAAACTTGACCGGGAAAAACCGGGATATGACCGGGAATTTGAAATCATTCGCCAAGTCGCCACCCTGTTAATGTTGTAGGCATGGTAAATATCAACTAATACAGGCCCTTACGATCAATCGACCACGTGGAATCCAGTACGTTTACCTCAAGGTTCCGAGAGTGAGCTGAACACCACGATGAAGACAACGTCGATGATGATTATCAATAATAAGATTCGTCAGCGTTGATTCAGAGCTAAGAATGAGAGGATGTTTCTCATCTGGATTCAAGGCTGAATTCTTCAACCTACCTCCTTCACAAAGCAGTTGTTGGAAATCTAAATAAGGTGTTGAACGACCTGAATTGCTTTTGGAAGAAAGAGACCTTCCTGATGATAGAGCCTTCATGTCTGCTTCAAAATAAAATTGCTGTTCAGGTCAAATTTAAACTAGGCGAGCTTTCTCAAGTTTTGAAGGTGAATTAAATAATTACTTTGAATAGAATTGCTGGAAATAATGTTGGATAAAACGTTGTAACCGGGCAGTCGCTCGTAGAAGTTCATCCATAGAAAAGTAGCGATGAAGAAGTCCCCACATAGCTGGAACACAGCAAGAAGTATAAACTTTTGATCCTCGCTCTTCTAAATCCACTTCAGAATTAACTGGTGATGGTGTTCGTGGACAAAGATCTGGAAACAGCAACCAATTTGGGCCTTGCTACCAAAAAGAAAATGATGATAGCTTCTTAGCCAAGACATCTCTTGAAGCACAACCATCAGGGTTGCTTGAGGAAGAAACGTAATGCCAAATTGCTGATGGTAGTACGGTTTTGATTTCGGAAACTGTATTGGCTATGAAGGTCTTCCATTTTGTGGGATGTCCATGAATCCAGACCAGCGTGACTGTTGAGTCACACCATAGATGCATGTGAACATCCAACAAAAATGTTTGATGAACGTGATGTACAAGTAGAACCAGAAGAACTGCTCCACACAATTCTAAGTGTGGTGGCGATACCTGTTTCAAGGGAGCGACCTTAGTTTTCGAAACCAACAGCGAAACTGACTTCGTATCAGAATCAGAGGTCACCAGAAGATGAACTGCTGTGGCAAAGGCTCACTTCGGAGCATCGGAGCATCCATGCAGTTCACAGGAACCAAAAAATGAACTGAATTCTATCCAATGAGGTACTTCGATTAAGGATATGATACGAAGACTGTCTCAATATGCAAGCCAGCGTTGGTGAACCTCGTTCGAAAAATGATCGTCCCAGGAGATTTTTAAAAGCCGAAGACTTTGAATAAGTATCTTAGCTGTTATGACAACTGGACTCAACCATCCTAGCGGATCGAACGGTTGAGCTATCTGACCCAAAAGGCTACGTTTAGTGATGACATCTAGACAGGCTGGTAATTGAACGTCTAAATTTATCACATCTCCTTAAGGATTCCAAGAGAGGCCCAGCATATCAATTGATTGCTGGAATTCCAAGGACAGAGGCTGAGACGAAGCTTGAAGTTCGTCTGGAATTTTTTCCAGTAGATCAGAATCACTTCACATCCACTTGCGAAGAGGAAAGCCACCCGCTGTGAAAAGTCGATGTGATTGATTCTGTACTGAAATTGCCTCCTCGAAGTTATCTGCACCTGTGATTACGTCGTCCACGTATGTCCCTCGACGTAAAACTTCAGCTGCTTTTGGATGATTTTCACCTTTATCAAGGGCGAGTTGTTGAATGCAACGGAATGCAACAAAAGGAGCACAAGACAAACCGCAAGTAACTGTGGTGAGACCAAACGTTTGAACTAAATCATTCGGCGATTTTCTACACAGGATAAGTTGAAGGTCCTGATCGCCTTGGTGTATCTGGATTTGCCGGTACATTTTCTCTACGTAAGCACGGAGAGCTATACGAAAACACCTTCAACGACACAAAATATCGAGTACATCTGGGGGAAGCTTGGCTCCAGTGTGCAAGCATTCATTGGGCAAAATTCCAGCTTTAGTCTTCTGAGATCCATTGAAGACGACTCTCGAATCAGTTGTGGCGCTTGATTCACGCAATGCTTCGTGATGTGGAAGGTGGAAGGAGCGAGAAGAATCACAAAGAACAGAAGACTCAGTGTTAGGCACCATGTGGCCAAGACTTTCGTATTTTTTGAGAAATTCCTCGTAGGCTCTGAAGAAGGAAGCGTCGCTCGCGAGGCGACATTCCATGCGCTGAAGCATCCGGAAGGCTGGCCAAAAAGAATTGCCAAATGATGAAATATCTTTCTTCATCGGAAAACGAAGAACATAGCGTCCTTCAGGAGTGCGCGAATGAGTCGACACGAAGAAATCCTCACATTTCTGTTCTTCAGACGTTAGTATGGTCTTTGATGGAACCTCTTGTTCCTCCCGAAACCTTTGAAGGTCAGAGGCTACGGTGTTCTGTACAAAAAAATGCAGTACTGAAGAAGGCTCTCCAGTTGATTGAGGTAACGAGTCTCCTGCAGTTTTCTCAGATAAGGTCCAACCGAAGTATGTTTCCTGACCACAGTAGCGTTGAAGGGATCTTTCCGTATATTCGGAAGAAGCAGATAAGGACGAACGTCTGATCTAATGATCACGTCGATGAACGCTGGGAAATGTTCGATTTCATGCTCGTTCTTCTCTTTGAGTTGAAGGTGACTGATGACTGATGTTCGATGTCGTCTCATCTTGATGAAGCATGATATGATGTTTCTGATCACATGATTGACACGTTCTTGATAAAGGACATTCGCTTGCTGAATGTTGATGCAGACCCTTAAGACACAGTTTCCTTTAAGCCGCGAATTCCGTGTCACCTAGTGATGGCTTCCCGTCACGTCGAGTTTGTCAGTCCAGTAAGTTGGTCAGATGAAAGACTAAGAAATATGAACAGTGTTCGACTGGACATTCAAGCGCCTTCTGAGCCTCTAGGGTTTCTTCAGCAGTGTTGACTAGATCTTTCAAATTGAAAGCTGATTCAAACTTTAGAGAAAAGTTTTGCTCCGAATTTTGCCGCCCTAGGCGGCAGCCTATGTAGTCTATCTGGGAAATCCGGCACAGCCCACGGAAATGCATTGAAGCTTGGGGGACCTGCCCTTGACGTCGAACCTCAATTTGGCCGAGTTATATATCTCACCAGTTATTATTGTATTTTCGCTAGAGCTTCTAAGAGTTTATCAATCTTTTACGATTTCATTTGACACTAAACCTGGTCCCTCAGTCAAGAACCTTGATTTCTATAGATAAATCAGGAATACTTCTGCTGTATTTTACCCAAACGAGCCTTGAACTGATTTATGAAGTATAAATATGAAAATCTCAGAAGGCCAAACTTAACTATAATAAATGAGATAAGGACTTGTGCATATATTACATAATCAAATGAACGACTTGAATAGTCACTCGTTACACTGTTAAACAAATTAATCATCAATGCAGTGATCAGTTTTTTCCCTAATTGAAAAAATGGCGATCGCTTATACTTTGGTCTTCACCTGCACAGTCACCCTTAATTTTATTGGTAAATACAATACTATAACATTTCTATAATTTTGATAACTTTTTGAAGCTTTTTGCGAATAAAAATTTGTCCGATGTAAACCGGATTCTATCTCAATCGCTATTCTTTCCCCAACTCCAGTTGGTGAAGGTTACCCAGGTAAAAATATCCGCTAAATATCTTCAAACAGCAAAAAAGATGTACAATATATATAGAAACTTGCTGAATCTATGAATTCTTCACAAGACAACAAAATTTTAAACAAAAATTAATTATGATCTTAACTTTGATCAACTTTGATCTATATAATGATATCATATCTATGATGGTTGATGATGTAATCATTACCGTATCGGGTTTTCTAATATATTAGGGAAATATTCAAAAAGTAAAGGGAAAACTGAATACGGTTTCGTTACCCTGCTGGAATTGAAAAGATTGAAAAAGATAGAAATTTGGGGATGGGAAAAATAGAACCATTCTATCTCTCTCAATGGGTCACTTTGCATCCTTAAAACGCTATCTTTTCTTATCCCTGATCTCAATAGCTTTCTATCGCTTTCTCTATCCTTCGTCACTAAGGATTCTCATCTTTTTCTATCCCTCAAAATTTGCCATGCCTCTACTTATAGGCCCGAAGACTGATTTCACTTGTTGGTGACTTTTACCCCCAGCCACCTAGCGTCCCCTGATAAAATTAATAAAATATAGATCCTATCTTTTTGAATAATTTTGAATCTTTATGATGGAAAGAGATAGAGAGACTGTATCCCATTCTATCTCTTCGTCAATATAAATTCACGTCTATCTCTTTCAACACCGTCTTTTCTATCTCATCCAATCCATTATTCATCCATATCAATCTTTTTTCATCTCACTTTCAATCTAAATTCCCGTCTATCTTTTTCAATCTAATTTCCTTTATTTCATCCTTCTCTACGTTTATGAACGTCAATCTCTCTCTATCTATTTTTCAATCTGAATTCACGTCTATCTTTTTCAATATCATCTTATCTATCTCATCCTATCCTTTATCAATCCACGTCAGTATTTCTCTATCCTTGAATAAATCCAAATTTCCATCCATATTTTTCAATTTCCTCTTCC
>CAKNXH010000510.1:23158-40528 GCA_932178445.1 Andricus quercusramuli | reverse complement strand
CTTGAATAAATCCAAATTTCCATCCATATTTTTCAATTTCCTCTTCCCTATCTCATCACATCATACATCTATCAAATGCAATTCTTTTCTATCTATTTTTCAATCTGAATTCACGTCTATCTTTTTCCATATCCTCTTATCTTTCTCATCCTATCCTTTATCTATCTACGTCAATATTTTTCTATCTCTGAATTAATCCAGATTTCCATCTATCTTTTTCAACCTCCTCTTCCCTATCTCACTTCATCATACATCTATCAACGTCTATCTTTTTCAATACCCTCTTATCTATCTCATCCTATCCTTTACCTATCCACGTCAACATTTTTCTATCTCTGAATTATTCTAAATTTCAATCCATATTTTTCAATATCCTCTTCCCTATCTCTTTATATCATACATCTATCAACGTCAATCTTTTCCTACCTATTTTTCCATCTGAAATCACGTATATCTTTTTCCATATCCTCTTCTCTGTCTCATCCTATCCTTTACCTATCCGCGTCAACATTTTTCTATCTCTGAATTAATCCAGATTTCTATCTTTTTTTCAATCTCCTCTTCCTTATCTCACTTCATCATACATCTATCAACGTCTATCTTCTTCAATACCTTCTTCTCTATCTCGTCCTATCCTTTATCTATCCACGTCCATATTTTTCTATTCCTGAATTATTCTGAATTTCTATCAAATTTTTTCAATATCCTCTTCCCTATCTCATAATATCATACATCTATCAACGTCAATCTTTTTGTATCTACTTTTATATCAGAATTCACGGCTACCATCTTCCATACCCTCTTCTATCTCTGAATTAATCTAAATTTCCATCCATATTTTTTAATATCCTCTTCCCTATCTTTCCTATCTTTTTCCATATCTCTGTCAAACTAAAGTTCCGTCAATGTTTTTCAACCCCCTCTCATTTTATCTTATCTTGTCCTTTATCTATACTTGTCAATATTTTCCTTCGTCTCCTTCAATATAAATTCCCGTCTATCTTTTCTAATCACATCTCCCCTAAAGATTGATAGAGAGATCGAAAAATATTGACCTTGATAGAATCACGATTAGATATGATAGAGAAAGATTGACGTGGATAGATGAAGCATGGAAAACGATAGAGAAAAGGAGATTGAAAAAGATAACGTGAGTTTAGATTGAAAAAGAGATGGAAAAATATTGACGTGGACAGATGAAGAATGAAGAGAGATAGACAAAAGATAGCAAAAGATTGACGCTGATAGATCGAGGACAAGAAGAGATAGGGAAAAGTAGATTGAAAAAGATAAAGGAAGTTCAGATTAATTGAGAGATAGAAAAAGATTGACGTTGATAGAAGCAGGATAGGATGAGACAGAGGAAAGGAGATTGGAAAAGAAAGACGTGAATTTATATAGACAAAAGGATAGAAAAAGATTGACGTCGATAGAAGCAGGGTAGGATGAGATAGAGAAAAGGAGATTAGAAAAGAAAAACGTGAAATTATATAGGCAGCAAGATAGAAAAAGATTGACGCGGATAGATCGAGGATAAGAAGAGATACTGGAAAGGAGATTGAAAAAGATAATGGTAGTTTAGATTGATAGAGAGATAGAAAAAGATTGACGGCAAGAGTGGAGCACTGGTTGGAGGAGTGCGTGGAGGTGGAAAGAAGTGAGGTAAGCATGGAGGTATTGTTGCATGAAAAGGGGGAAAAAAGGGCAGTAGCATGGGTGAAGGGAGTGTTGGGTAAGATGGAGATGAAGAGAAGGAAGGAGGAAGGGGAATGGAGACGGAAAGATTGTAAATAGGAGAGAAAGTAGATATAAGGAAGATGTAAATATTGTAAATAGTAGATAAGTAGTAGGTATTAGAGCGAAAACAGAGGTTGGCAAGCGAGGCAATGCGAAAAAGTAGGGACATGCGAGCGAGGCGAGGCGAAGCGAGGAAGGCAAGGCGATAAGAGTGTGCGTCGTAGAGATAAGCAATGGATGGATGTTAGTTTTTAAGGGTTAGTTTTAAGAAAATTCTGTAAAAATGGAAGTCTAAGCAAGCCAATTTTTTAAGGCCAGCAGGCTGAAAAATAAACGTTTATCTATCTATCTAGAAAAATATTGACGTTTATAGAAGTAGGATAGGATGAGATGTAGAAGAGATAGAAAATTATCAAAAAATTAATCCCCTGTTTCTTGTTGCAGAGTTCAGTTCACAGTTCGACTGTCTACCTAATGGCGCTCCTATTCCTGGTGTTCCTCGTGTCGCACCATCTCCTTCATCTGATATGCAAAATTCTTCTGCCGGGTCTCTTCCTTCTTCCATACCTCAGTCTCCGAGAAGGTCTTCTCTTCCTTCTGAGCATCCTCTCTCTATCAGATCCAGGTCTCCTTCTATCAGGTTCATAGCTCAGCCAACCACGCTTCCTTCTTCTAATATATTTGGATATGGACTTGACCAACTTCAATTTATTCGGCTTACTTCCTGTTACAATACGCACCGGCAATTTCAACTTCGAAGATTCACTTTCCCAGCAGATAAATCAATCAAAATAGGCCTAGGATCGAGTCGCTTTGGAATGATGCCAACCCAAGAACTAATTGTATTATCAACATTCGATGGTGAAGCCTTTGCAATATTGGGAAGTGGTGATCTTCTTGCTGGAATTTATAGATATAATGGCCGTACTAAACATAAAGGTCGGGCAAAAATGAACATGGAAAGCGGCAAGATTACTCTATTGACCCCAGATGAAATAAGGGAAGCACCTGTAGGCCGCGGACGCCCAATCGCGATGAATTTTGTAGTAAAGCGTGTAAACCACAATCATCCATAGTATTAATTATATATTAAAAAATGTAGGACTAAGATATACAATTGTTTGTTATTCGATGTCGTCCTAAAATTTTACAATTAATTTGTTAATAAAAATAATAATAAAGAGGCAATTAAATATGCCATTTTTTCTACTTAATAAATACTTATTATCATCTTATAGAAAAGAGTCAGTTCTTTTTTTCATTTCTGTTCTCATTTACTTCAATTTGATATAAGAACACCCCAAACGTCATTACCGTACAGCGTCCCAACCTCACTTTGCACAAGGATAAACTGATTTTCTCTTTTTTTTATAAAGTAACCTGAAAAATGTTTAACGTATTAAGTTTGTAAACTTTAGATGAACATAAATTTAATGTATGCACATTTTTTAACTGAAATTAATAATATCGTAAGAACCTTGCAGGCTGTCCCTTGATTTTTGTCATTTTAGGCGTCATTAGCGTACGTTTTTTTTTTTCGAGTTAAATATTGTAGTTAGAGTTAGGTAATAAATAGAGAAATATTAAGCGTATCGTTTAATACAAGATTTTATAAAGTTGAGCTTAAAATATTAACTCTTTTTTTGCGAATCTGATATTAAGACTGAAAAGTGCATTTTGAGAACAAAAACGTCATTCCCGTACGTTTCTTAAAAACCGGTTTCAGAGTGGACAAAAATTAATAAAACGATTCTGTCACTTGCTCAACTGTGTTTTCTTTTGTAAGTAGGTGACTGTTTATGATTAAAATCTGTTATTTTTTTATAAATATTAGAACGGGCTAAACTTCATAATTTTTCTCGCATCATTACCGTACGGTAAAATAGAAGAGCTTTTCAAGTTCAAACATTTATTTTAAAACAATTTTTTCACCAAAAGAAATTAACTTTTAACCAAAATGATTGAATTTACAAACAAAAAGAATAATTTTCTAAAAAAAAGTTTTCAAACACATAGTTGCAGTTTTAACTAAAAAGATCAATTTTCAAGAAAACAAAAAAGAATTTTTATGAATTAGTTAAATTTTCAACCTAAAAATTATTTTTTAACCAAAAAGTTAAGCATAACGATTAATTTTAAATCAAAAGAGACAGATTTTCCATAAAATAAATTTATGGTCAGACACGTACATCTTCTGCGAAATTTTTTAAATGAACCAAAAATAAATGAGATAAAATTTATGAAGATTAGGTGTCATCTGATAACACGGGTTTATTTTTAGAAGAAGCATCTGTTGGAGGCTACTTTACGAAAAAAAAAAATAAAGTAATATTTCGCTTTTATTGTTTTTTTTTCAACATAAAAATAATTTTTAAGCATGTAATATTGATAAATTAACATAAAAATATGAAACTAATTGATGTCCTGTTACAATTAAAGCCACATGAAAACTTCTTCAAGTCCCATGAAATCAATAAAATTCTTTTAAGATTTTTTGAAATTCTTGAAAATTTCTTTAATTCATTGAAATCTATTGTAAATTCCGTAGAATATTTTTAATATTCTTAAAAACCCCTTCGATTTATTAAAATTTATCAAAAACTCCACGGGATATTTGAAATACCATTAAATATTTTAAATTTTTCCGAATACCTTTAATTTATAAAAATCTATCAGAAATTCCTAGGTATCGTTCGGAATACCCTTAAAAGTTCAAAATAATTTGAAATTCTTTGCAGTTATTGCAATATGTTCAAAATTTCTTTAAATCCTTTCAAATATTCCAAAATATGTTAAAATGAAATCTTTGGAAATGCCTTGAAAATCCCTTGAATTTATAGAAAATAATCTATTGAAAATTCCTTCTACATTTTCAAGGTCATTTCAAGGTCAAGACGATTTTTTAAAATGGAAACCCCTATTTTTGACTGCAGATTTGATTAGAGCGAAAAATTTTACGTCAAAAATGTAGTATGGAAATCTTGTTTTTGTGACCTTGGAGAGGTCAAAAATCAAGGTCAACTGTCCAAAAAACGATCAGATGCCCTTTTTCTGAATTTACGTATTTTTCTGGGTAAAGCCAACGTTTAAGATGCTTCCAAAAAGTCGACAAAATGTAAAAGTATGAACCACCTTCACCATCTTGTCAGCCTCAACTTTCAGGTCAATTTTTAAGGTCATTTGAAGGTCAAGACGATTTAAAAAAATAAAAATCCCTATTTTAGACTTTTGGACTTGTAAAGAACTGGAAATTGTATGTGACAATTGGTATTTTAAATTCTCTCATTATGACCTGTAGAAGGTCATATCAAGGTCAATTATTCAAAAAGCGCTTGGAAGCTTTTTGCAATTTATTAAAGGTCACCGAAATTTGTGCAACTTATCGTCTACCTGTTGAAGGCACCTTCAACGTTAAGATTGCTAAAAAACCAGTATATTAAAAAAAAGCTTCTACACGTTCTTTAAATAATTGAACTTGATATGACTTTGTACGGGTCAAAATGAAAGATTTTAAAATATCATTTTTCACGTATAATTTCCCGTCTTCACGAGTCGGCAGTACAAAATAGGGATTTCTATTTTAAAAAATCGTTTTGACCTTCAAATGACCTTGAAAATTGAACTGAAGGTGGAGGCTGACCGTGGTCAAAGTGGTTCACATTGTTACATTTTATAGACTTTTTTAAAGCATCTTGAGCGTTTGCTTTACCCATAAAGCCACGTAGATCCAGAAAAAAGGCATCTAATCGTTTTTTGGACATTTGACCTCAACAAGGTCACAAAAACAAGATTCTGATAGTACATTTTGTGGTAAAATTTTCCACTCTATTCAAATCTGCAGTCAAAAATAGGGATATCCATTTTAAAAAATCGTCTTGACCTTGAAATGATCTTGAAAATTGACCTCAAGATCAACATTAATGGTACAGTTGAATGGCCCCTATGCCCTGGCCAATCTCAAAACACCTTGCTAAATAAGCGTATATCAGAAAAACAGTATCTTTCTCTGATCTCTCCGTCACGGTGTTCCTTAACGAAACTTAAATAAAAATTGCTTGAACGTCTTCGATCTATGTATACACTTAAACTAGAGCATAAATGCAACGTTTTAAGCCTATTCAGAAAATAGGTTCCCCGAGCTCTTGGAAAATAACAGGCATTTGCATTTTTTTTTTTGAATATTCGTTTTTATTTTTGTTTTAATGATTATATAAATGAACTATTTTCACCCTTTTTATGCTAATAATTAAGTATCACTAAAAGTAATAAGAATGCTTTTGATTTTTTTTTCAAATATTCACATATAGAATGATTTTCGAATGCCTGCGCTGAATATAGTCGTGTACAAAAGTATAAAAATATAGATACAGAAACATAGTATTAATATTATGACATCAACACTCATTCTGCTGTAGGCGTGTGTAGACTAGAGTCGATGTAAACAAACCTTATTCGGAGCGCTCTTCAGTATTAGAGTGGAGGTGATATAGAGAAGTTAATGAAGTGTTTTTGAAGGGAGAAAGGGAAACAAAGTTATCAATTTAGGGAAGGATTTCTCAAGTTATAACATAGCTTGGGATGGTGTTATCAATGATGCTAAAGTATTTTCTTTAACTAAATAATCTATAAAAGCAAAATTTAATTCATTAAAAGCAATCAATTCCTCAATTGATTCATATTTCGTAGGAAGTATAAGTAATATAGAATTTTTATAGGTATATGAATTTACTCATACCTTTAGTTATCCAATAAATAATTCCCTGATGAGGAGGTTTGAATTGACCTCGGAACATGTTGGTCCCCTGGTAGTATAAAGAAGACGGATAAAGGAAAAAGTGAGAGGTTGGTTTTTGGTTGACTTTTTCACCATTTCTCTCTCTTTTTTCAATTGGTTATTTTTGTCTCTAATGAGCCGAAAAGTGAGGTAGTTTAGAAGCCTACTTTTTAATTTTGAATCTTTTCCATACTCATTTTGTAGAAAATTATTCATGATAAAGTGGATTTCTGTTTCGATCTTAATTTCAAAGAAATATAATTCAGAGTGTTGCTCAGTGCAGTATCAAGCTGACTGACATCGCGCGTTGGATTTATTCTTAATTGTGATCGAAGTTGCCCACAAATTTTGAAAAATGGGTTTGAATCGCGCGAGAACTCACGATGAAAATCGAGATTCAATGTGTTTACTGTGTTTTGGAAAAGGTAAAATGAATAAAATAAGTGCAACATTGCAAGATAAATTAGAGAAATTATTAGACAATTATGATTCATGCAATGATTGTTTACCACGAGTAGTGTGCAATGCTTGCAAAATGAATGTGTATCGAGGTGCTAAAATTGAAAAACAACCAGACTATTCCTTATTTGTATTTCAAAAACAACTCAGGTCACGTAAAAGCGAGCTATGTGATTGCCATTTATGTGAAATTTAAACTTTGCCAGTGCATGTTAATTTTTTAAGCGATGCTGGACAAGTTGTTCAAAAACGACAAAATATTTTTCCGTCGAATTCAAAAGTAGATATGATTGCGGGTAATAAAAAACAGTCTTCAGTTGAAAAGCATTGTAGTAAATGTTTCAATTCAATTAAACAAGGAATTAAACATGCATGTTCCAAAACATCTCTCGTAACCAATATTAAAAAAGCTGTGAAGGAATCCTGCACTTTGAAAGGTAAAGAACAAGTTACTTCGTCTTTATTAAAAGATATAATAGCTGATAAAGAATCGACTTCTGGCGAAAAGAATGATACAATCATATCACTTTCCCAGATGAGGGGTAAGCCAGTGAAAATGTCTTTGAATAAAAGTGTCAAAGACAAAAAATTGCTCAATCAATATTTACTTAGTATCGAAGATTTTCAAAAAATAAAAACATCATTTAATCTCAGCCTGAGAACTACTTGTGCAATAGCTAACGCTATTCGAGTAGCTTCTACAAATAGAAAAATTATTCAACCCAATTTGAAAAGAGAACTTATGCAGCACAATCATGATGTCGATAAATTTTTCGCAGTTGAAAAAGTAAATTTCGCAAGTATACATTCAAACAGTGAAAAGATATCTGAAGAAACATTAGTTTACTGCCATAACCTTGAAGATTTCATAGCTACTGTTCAAGCTAAGCGACAAATAGAAAATATTCATTTGAAGTTTGGTATAGATGGGGGAGGTGGATTTTTAAAAGTATGTGTGTCCATTCAGTCTTCAGAAGAGATAAATGAAGCAGCGGACAAAAACTCACGCCAGATGTATAGTGAAGGAATAACATCAAAAAAATTTAAAGCTTCTGGCGTGAAGCAGTTATTCATCTTAGCTATAGCACCGAGTACACAAGAAAACTACACAAATGCTTCGATGCTGTGGTTAAAATTGTCGATCAATAACTTTAGTGGAACGATTGCTACAGATCTGAAGTTGGCATATATTCTAGTCGGCATTAGGACACACACAAGTTGCTATCCTTGTACGCGGTGTTATGCTAAAAAAGTGAACTTCATCAGCAAGGCCCTTATAGAACAATTGGAGAAACAACAGAAAATTATATAAATTAGATTAAAGCAGGCGCAGACAAAAAAAAATCCCAGAATTTTAAGAATTGTATTCATCCACCAATATTTGATACTAAGGAAGATAGATTATTTCTCGACATCATTCCCCCTCCTGAGCTTCACCTACTTTTAGGTGTTGTAAATACATTATACACACACATGCTTCGAGAGTTTGAATCAGAAGCTTTAAAGTGGGCAAGTGCATATAATGTACAGCGTGAGATCACGCATGGCTCTCCAGCATTCAAGGGAAATTCATGCAAAGTATTGCTAAATAAAATAGACATCTTGAGAAGAGACTCACTAAATTGCTTGAAATACGTTGAAGTATTTCAAAGTTTCAATAAAGTCGTTGATGCTTGTTTCAAAGTAAAATTAGATGAGAACGACAAAGAATGTATCGAAGAATTCAAAATCAATTATTTAAAGTTGGAAATCCCTGTTACACCAAAAGTGCACGCCGTCTTTTTTCACGTTCCTGATTTTTGTTGCAAGAATGAACGTGGTTTCGGTTTTTATAGTGAACAGGCCGTGGAGTCGGTACATCATGACTTCCATCTCACGTGGATGAAGTATAAATTTTCAAAGGTGAATCCCGGATACGATAAACAATTATTGCGGGCAGTTTGTGAATATAATTCCTATCATATGTAATTTATGATTATTTAAAAAATGAGTTTACTATTATATTGTATGTATAAGAAGTATATTATATTAATTGTTTCCTCAGGAACATATGATAATTATTGTTATTTAATTATTAGCATAAAAAGGGTGAAAATAGTTCATTTATATAATCATTAAAACAAAAATAAAAACGAATTTTCAAAGAAAAATTCAAACGCCTGTTATTTTCCAAGAGTTCGGGGAACCTATTTTCTGAATAGGCTTCAAACGTTGCATTTATGCTCTAGTTTAAGTGTATACATAGATCGAAGACGTTCAAGAAATTTTTATTTAAGTTTCGTTAAGGAACACCGTGGCGTAACTCAATTGGTAGAGCACCTGACCGGAAATCAGTTGATCTAGTGTTCAAATCCCAGTGGAGCGAGAGGAGAGAGATTTTTTTTTCTGAATAAATTTGAATTTAATATATAAACATAAACAATATAATAAATAATTTTTTTTATTCATATTATTATTTATTATAATTTTTTTTTCGTTCAAAGTAAAATGCTTGAAAAAATATCATCTGTTTTAGCATTTCAATAATTAAAATTGTTTTTTTAAACTCTTAGAAGAAAATTTTAGATGATAAAAAGAAACAGTTCAAGTCATTTTTGTTGTCGTAAGAGTGTTTTTGAAGACGCCTTCTCCAAATGCCTCAGCATTAAATGCAGTTGCTTAACTGAGCAAACATAAAAAGAACGTTTGTGTCGCTTCATTGTCGTCTTCGCCTCATATCTGTTCATTAGTGAGGCAACCTCGCTTCCAGAAAAAATGTTAAAAATTTGCTCCTCGATTCTTATGCTATGTTTTTTTGTGTTAATCATTTTGGTTTCTACAAGGACACTCAATATCCCCAATGTTCGAGGACAATCAACAAGCTGTGGATATCAGGTAAAAAATATCATTATTTAAACAAAATAGCATCATTGTTTAAAAAAAATAGTATGAAATATATGTTAAATCATTAGAATTTGAGAATTTTGAATTAGATTTAAATTAAATTCAAAATCATGTTTCACTTTCAATACTCGAGTGAATGTATAAAATTCCTGAAAATGAAATCAAGAATCCAATGACCAGATGTGGACAAGCACCATAAAATTCTCGTATTGTAATTTAAAAAAAAACTTTTTCTTGAAAAAAAAAATTTCTAAAAAAAAAAAGTATAAATGTATTATATAATAATGTTACAATAGTAAATCAATTAATTTATTAACATTAACATTATTAATATGTCATTTTATAATTTTTTTGTTGAGAAAAAGATTTTTTTTTGAATTATCATAGGAGCATTTTACGGTGTTTTTTTTCGGTCGTTCGATTCTTGTTTTTATTTTCAAAAATTCTATAAATTGTTAAATCATTACAAAAATAATTTTTTTTTAAATAAATATTCCTAGGCATGTGCGAAAGTCGATCCGAAAAAACTGAATATTCACCTTGTACCTCACTCTCATGATGACGTTGGATGGTTGAAAACAGTTGACCAATATTACTTTGGAAGTGAGTAATAATTTAAATTTTAAATTAAAAAAAAAGAAAAAATGAAAATTTTATGACAAAGAACGCACGATATGAAAAAATACTAGAAAAGAAAAACACTGCTTTTGAAACTTTGTTATAAACTTTTTTTTTATAAAAATATATTGAAAATAAAAAAATTAACTTTTTGGACAGACGACTCTAGTAACTTTTTATTTAACAAAATTTGTTGCCTAATTGATTTCTATACATAAAATAAGAATTCCTACTGATAAATGTCTAGGTAAATAGTTTAAACAATTTATTATCCTTTTAGCATTTTCCTCTTAGAAAAGTGTTAGTAGCGATTTTTCTGATTTTTAAAACTTATTTTTAACTTTTTAGTTAGAGCGAGAAAATAATCATCTCATTTTAACAGCAATAATTGTTTGAATGATTTATCAAATAAATTATTTAAACAATTTCTCATCGTTTAAATTACTATTCTCTTAGTATAATGCTAGAAAGTTGCAGCTTTTTTATAAATTTTTTATGTTTGATCCGCTCTTCAATTTGTCTGAGTTGAAAATAAATTCAAGTTAACAAATATAATTGTTTAAACAATTTATCATTATTTGTAATAATATTCTCTTTGGATAATGTTAGAAAGTCGCGATTTTTTCTTAAAGTAACTGTTTACTTTTCACTTATATTATGGTAATCATTATTGCAATTTTTTGAAAATAATTATTTAAACAATTAAAAAAAAATACTATTCTCTATGAATAATGTTAGAAAGTTACAGGTTTTCCCAAATTTACAACTTTTTTTTTACTTTTCACTTAGAGTGTGATAATAATTATTCACATTTAATAAACCTAATTATTCAAAGATAATATTATTAAAAATAATAATAAATTGTTCAAACCATTGTTTTTTAATTTGAATTAATTATTGCCTTACTTTCATGGAAAAGTGGAGAATTTTTGGAAAAAAAACATATGCCTGATTTTCATCATCTCTGAAAAAAAATCTCATTGTTATGTTCCATAAACTAAAATAATTTTTTAAAAATCTTTCCTTATAGAAACATCGTACTCAAAATTTATCGAAAAAAATACAAGATTTTAGCAATTGAAATTTGGAAATCGTGAAATAATTGCTTTTTTGAATTGTTTAAACTTTTTAGTTTCTTTTTAGGTAACTTTTGATTTTCAATATTTTTTTCGATCCACACTATAATAAATTAAATCACATATTTTTTACAGATCGAAATGATATTCAAAGAGCAGGTGTTCATTATATTCTTAACTCGGTAATACAATCTTTGCAAGAAAATCCAGATAGGAGGTAATATATTTAATATTTTCCCATTAAATATTATACATTATAATTTAATAATTTAAATGATAAATATTATTATTATAAATAAATAAACTTTTATAAATCATAAGAGTTTGCTATTTCAATAATTTATTCATCATCAATTATCATTTATATTATTATATTATTATTTTTATTTGTCATTGATTATTTATTATTTATTTTAATTTATATTTATCTAAATATACGCTCAAATTTATGAACAGATTCATTTATGTGGAATCAGCTTTTTTCTTCAAGTGGTGGGAAAAACAAAATGAGAAAAAAAAGAAAATTGTTCGATCCTTAATTAATGAAGGGAGACTCGAAATAATTGGTGGAGGCTGGAGCATGAATGATGAGGCAGTTACCCACTATCAGTCCATAATTGATCAATTTTCTTGGGGCTTTAGGTAATTATACACAATTTTTTTTTAAATGACGTAATTTCAACAAATAATAATAATTTAGCAATAATAGTTTTTTATTAATATTAAGATTATTATTATTATTATTATTTGTAGAACAAGGTGGCTGTTATTAGTGAGGGGTAATTAAAATTACTTTCAATCAAATTATTGTTTTCAAACAAAACCATGAAACTCAATTTGAATAAAGAATCTTAAACCAAAAAAAAAAAAAAAAAAAAAATTAAAAAAAAAATAAAAAAAATTAACAAAGTTGTAATTTCAACCAAATTGTGGAATTTTCAACTAATAGTGATATTTCAGGCAATAAACAAAGAAAAATATGAATTTTCAAACAAGAGGATTAATTTTTTTTAAAGACTGAATTTTAAGAAAATGCACAAACTTTCAACCGAATAGTGGGATTTTCAACTAATAATGATTTTTCAGGCAATAAACAAACAAAAAATTGCATTCAAAAGGATGAATCTTCAATGTTATTATATTTATTTCTTGCAAAACAGTTGAATTTTCAACCCAAAAATATTGATGTTTAGCAAAAAAGCTAATTTTGAACCAATAAATTTAATTATTAACCAAATAAATGAATTTATTTAAAAAAATATGATTTTCAAACAAGAAGATTAATTTTTTTTTAAAGACGAAATTTTAAGAAACTGCACAAATTTTCAACAAAATAGTGAATTTCCCAGACAGAACGATGAACTTTCATGTCAAACGAAGAATTTTCGAAAAAAAAAGAAAATGTAAGAATCCAAAAGTTGAATTTTCAATTTTAACATTTTTTACAAAACCGTTGAATTTTTAACGCAAAAATATGAATGTTCAGAAAAAAGCTTATTTTCAGCCAAATAGTTTAATTTTCAATTAAGAAGATTAATTTCTTACCAAAATGGACAATTTTTTAACAAAATACATCAAATTTCAAACAAAAAGTTGAATTTCTTAAAAAATGATTAATTTTTTCTCCAACAAGACGAATGCATTTTTAAACAAAGACATAATTTTGCAATTAAATAGTTGAATTTTCAATTTTAATATTTTTATTTTTCACAAAACAGTTGAATTTTCAATTAAGAATATTAATTTCCAACCAAGAAGA
Source organism: Andricus quercusramuli (assembly GCA_932178445.1). Lineage (NCBI taxonomy): Eukaryota > Metazoa > Arthropoda > Insecta > Hymenoptera > Cynipidae > Andricus > Andricus quercusramuli. The sequence goes on along the minus strand of CAKNXH010000510.1, from coordinate 27,222 downwards.
ATCATTTTTAATAATGCAAAATTAATTTTTAACCAAAGATATAAATTTGCATTTAAATAATTTAATTTTCAACTGAAAAAATTAATTTTTTAACAAAAAGACGAATTTTCAAGAATTTCCAACAAAATGCATACATTTTTAAAAAAATAGTTGAATTTTCAACTACAAGAAATGAATTTTGAATTTCAATGGAGTGTTTGATTTTTCCATTAAAACGAATCTTCAACAAAATAGTGAAATTTTCAGCCGAAACGATGAAACCTTAACTCAAATAAAAAATATTTAAAAAAAAATAAAATAAAAATTGAACAAAGTAGTTTTACGTGCAACTACGTAGTGAAATTTTCAACCGAAAATGATTTTGCAATCTATAATGGAAAAAAATTTCATTCAAAATATTACATTTTTAATTTTATTATTTTTATTCTTATCAAAAAAACTGAATCTTCAACGAAATAGTTGAATTTTCAACCAAGAAGAACAATTTTTTACCAAGAAGACAAATTTTCAATAAAATACACTAATTTTCAACCAAATAGTTGAATAATAAAAACAAAATTCATTTAAAAGGTTGAACCTTAAATTTTATCATTTTTATTTTCCAAAAAAAAGTTGAATTTTCAACCAAAAAATGAGAATATTCAGCATAAAAGCTAATTTTCAACCAAATAATTGAATTTTCGACAAGATATAGAAAATTGTACCCAAAATAGTTGAATTTTCAACAAAGAAGATAAATTTTTTACCAAAAAAATTAATTTTCAACCAAATAGTTGAATTGCATAAAAAAATAGTTAATATCTTATCCAAAAGGCTAATTTTCAACAAAACAGCTAAATTTTCAGTAAAAACGATAAACTTTTAACTCAAATAAACAATCTTCATTCAGAAGAAAATAATACAAACAAATTCATAAAAAAAATTGAATCTTCAATTTAATTATTTTTGTTCTTCACAAAAGAGTTGAATTTTCAATCCAAAAATAAGAATATTCAGCATAAAAGCTAATTGTCAACCAAATAATTGAATTTTCAACCAGAAATATCAATTTCGAACCAAAAATACTAATTTTCAGTAAAAATGCAAATTTCCAACCAGATAAAAAAATTTGTATCAAAATAGTTGAATTTTCAACGAAGAAGATTAATTTTTAACAAAAAAATGAATTTTCAACAAAATACAATAATTTTCAAACAAATAGTTGAATTGTATGAAAAATAGTTAAAATCTTATCCAAAAATACTAATTTTTAACAAAAAAGTGAAATTTTCAGTAAAACGATATAATTTTAACTCAAATAGAGAATCTTCAATCAGAAAAATAAAAAAATTCATTCAAAAGGTTGAATCTTTCATGTTATTATTTTTATTTTTAATGAAACAGTTGAATTTTCAACCCAAAAATAGAAATATTCAGTATAAAAGCTAATTTTCAAACAAATAATTGAATTTTCAACCAGAAATATCAATTTCGAATCAAGAAGATTAATTTTCAGTGAAAATACAAATTTTCAACAAGATACATAAGTTTGTACCGAAAAAGTTGAATTTTCAACTCAGAAGATTAATTTTTCACAAAAAGGACAATTTTTCAAGAAAAAACATTAATTTTCAAACAAACAGTTGAATTGTATAAAAAATAGTGAATATCTTATCCAAAAAGACTGATTTTTAACAAAACAGTGAAATTTTGAGTGTTAACGACGAACTTTTAACTCAAATAAAGAATCTTTAATCAGAAATAAATAATAAAAACAAAATTCATTCAAAAGGTTCAATCTTTGATTTAATTTTTTTTATGTTCCACAAGAAAGTTGAATTTACAACCCAAAAATAAGAATATTCAGTATCAAAGCTAATTTTAAATCAAATAATTGAATTTTGAACCAGAAATATGAATTTCCAACCAAGAAGATCAATTTCCAGAAAGAAATAATTCAACCAGATACATAAGTTTGTACCCAAATAATTGAATTTTCAACAAAAAACATTAATTTTCAAACAAATAGTAGAATTTTATAAAAAATAGTGAATATCTTATTCACAAAGACTGATTTTTAACAAAATAGTGAAATTTTTAGTGAAAACGATGATTTTTTAACTCAAATGAAAAATCTTCAATAAGAAAAAAAAAAAAAAAAAAAAAATGCATTCAAAAGGTTGAATCTTCAATTTTATTACTTTTATTTTTCACAAAACAGTTGAATTTTCAATAAAAAATTAAAGTATTAAGCATAAAAGTTAATTTTCAACCAATTTATTGAATTTTTAACCAGAAATATGAATTTCCAACCAAGAAGATTAATTTCCTGTAAAAATGCAAATTTTCAACCAGATATATAAATTTGTACCAAATAGTTGAATTTTCAACGAAGAAGATCACTTAAAAAAAAAAAAAAGAATTTTTAATCAAAAAAAAAAAAAATTCATTCGAAAGGTTGAATCTTCAATGTTATTATTTTTATTTTTCACAAAACAGTTGAATTTTTAATAAAAAATGAGAATATTCAGCATAAAAGCTAATTTCCAACGAAATAATTGAATTTTCAACCAGAAATGTCAATTTCGAACCAAAAAGATTAATTTTCAGTGAAAATACAAATTTTCAACCAGATACATAAATTTGTACCGAAGTAGTTGAATTTTCAACTAAGAAGATTAATTTTTCACCAAAAAGATGAATTTTCAACAAAAAACATTAATTTTCAAATAAATAGTAGAATTGTATAAAAGATAGTTAATATCTTATCCAAAAAGACTAATTTTGAACAAAAAAGTTAAATTTCCAGTAAAAACGATAAACTTGTAACTTAAAGAATCTTCAATCAGAAATAAATAATAGAAACAAAATTCATTCAAAAGGTTGAATTTTCAATTTTTTTTTTTTTTCACAAAAAAGTTGAATTTCCAACCCAAAAATGAAAATATTCAGTACAAAAGCTCATTTTCAACCAAATAATTGAATTTTGAATAAAAAATATAAATTTCCAACCAAGAATATCAATTTCCAGTAAAAATACAAATGGTGGACCAGATATATAAATTAGTACCCAAATAGTTGAATTTTTAACTAACAAAAGAAGATTAATTTTTTAACAAAAAACGAATTTTCAACAAAATACATCAATTTCTAGTCAAATAGTTGAATTTGATAAAAAATAGTTAATATCTAATCCAAGAAGATTAGTTTTTCACAAAACAGTGAACTTTTCAGTGAAAACGATGAATTTTCAATTCAAATAGAGAATCTTCAATCAGAAAAATAAAAAAATAAAAAAATTCATTCAAAAGGTTGAATCTTTAATTTGATTAATTTCATTCTTCACAGAACAGTTGAATTTTCAATACAAAAATAAGAATATTCAGCATAAAAGCTAATTTTCAACCGAATAATTGAAGAATTTTCAACAACAAACATTAATTCTTGAACAAATAGTTGAATTGTATAAAAAATAGTTCAAATCTTATCCAAAAAGACTAATTTTTAACAAAAAAGTGAAATTTTCTGAAAAAACGACGAACTTTTAACACAAATGAAGAATCTTCAATCAGAAATAAATAATAAAAACAAAATTCATTCAAAAGGTTGAATCTTCAATTTTTTTTTTCATTTTTCACAAAAAAGTTGAATTTTCAACCCAAAAATGAGAATTTTCAGCATAAAAGTTCACTTCCAACCAAATAATTGAATTTTCAACCATATGCAAACACTTGAACCCAAAATAGTTGAATTTTAAACTAAAAAGATTAATTTTTTTATCAAAAAGACGAATTTTCAACCATACAGTGGAATTTTCAGTAAGAACGATAAACTTTCAAACTCAAATAAACAATCTTCAACCAGAAGAAAATATTAGAAACAAAATTCATTCGAAAGATTGAATCTTCAATTTAATTATTTTTGTTTTTCACAGAAGAGTTGAATTTTCAATCTAAAAATAAGAATATTCAGCATAAAAACTAATTGTCAACCAAATAATTAAATTTTGAACCAGAAATATCAATTTCGAACCAAAAAGATTAATTTTCAGTGAAAATACAAATTTACAACCAGATACATAAATT
>CAKNXH010000510.1:10008-23148 GCA_932178445.1 Andricus quercusramuli | reverse complement strand
GATTAATTTTCAGTGAAAATACAAATTTACAACCAGATACATAAATTCGTACCGAAATAGTTGAATTTTCAACTGAGAAGATTGAATTTCTATCAAAAAGACGAATTTTCAAGAAAAAACATTAATTTTAAAACAAATAGTTGAATTATATGAAAAATAGTTAATATCTTATCCAAAAAGACTAATTTTCAACAAAAAAGTGAAATTTTCAGTGATAACGACGAACTTTTAACTAAAATAAAAAATCTTCAATAAGTAATAAATAATAAAAACAAAATTCATTCAAAAGTTTGAATCTTTAATTTAATTTTTTTTATTTTCCACAAAAAAGTTGAATTTCCAACCCAAAAATAAGAATATTCAGTATCAAAGCTAATTTTCAATCAAATCATTGAATTTTGAACCAGAAATATGAATTTCCAACCAAGAAGATCAATTTCCAGTAAAAATACGAATTTTCAACCAGATACATAAGTTTGTACCCAAATAGTTGAATTTTCAACTAAGAAGGTTAATTTTTTACCAAAAAGACTAATTTTCAGCCAAATAGTTGAATTTTAGAAAAAAATAGTTAATATCTTATCCAAAAAGATTAATTTTTAACAAAAAAGTTAAATTTTCAGTAAAAACGACGAACTATTAACTCAAATAAAGAATTTTCAATCAGAAATAAATAATAAAAACAAAATTCATTCAAAAGGTTGAATCTTCAATTTTTATTTTTTTTTATTTTTTACAAAAAAGTTGAATTTTCAACCCAAAAATAAAAATATTCAGTATAAAAGTAACTGTCGACCAAATAATTGAATTTTCAACCAGAAATATCAGTTTCGAACTAGGAAGATTAATTTTCAGTGAAAATACAAATTTCCAACCAGATACATAAATTTGTACCGAAATATTTGAATTTTCAACTGAGAACATTAAATTTCTATTAAAAAGACGAATTTTCAAGAAAAAACATTAATTTTAAAACAAATAGTTGAATTGTATGAAAAATAGTTAATATTTTATCCAAAAAGACTAATTTTCAACAAAAAAGTTAAATTTCCAGTAAAAACGATAAACTTGTAAGTTAAAGAATCTTCAATCAGAAAAACATAATAGAAACAAAATCCATTCAAAAGGTTGAATTTTCAATTTTTTATTTTTTTTATTTTTCACAAAAAAGTTCAATTTTCAACCCAAAATTAAAAATATTCTGTATAAAAGCTAATTTTCAAACAAGTAATTAAATTTTGAACCAGAAATATGAATTTCCAGCCAAGAAGATCAATTTCCAGTAAAAATATAAATTTTCAACCAGATATATAAGTTTGTACCCAAATAGTTGAATTTTCAACTAAGAAGATTAATTTTTTACAAAAAGAATGAATTTTCAACAAAATACATCAATTACCAGTCAAATAATTGAATTTGGTAAAAAATAGTTAATATCTCAAAAATTAATTTTTTACAAAACAGTGAACTTTTCAGCGAAAACGATGAATTTTCAACTCAATTAGAGATTCTTCAATCAGAAAAAAAATCATTCAAAATTTAAAATCTTCAATTATTTTTTTTTACTTTTCACAAAAAAGTTGAATTTTCAACCCAAAAATAATAATATTCATCATAAAAGCTCATTTTCAACCAAATAATTGAATTCTCAACAAGATACAAAAACTTGAAACCAAAATAGTTGAATTTTCAACTAAGAAGATTAATTTTTTACCGAAAAGACGAATTTTCAACCAAATATTTGAATTGTATAAAAAATAGTTGATATCTTATTCGAAAAGACTAATTGTCAACAAAACAGTGAAAATTTCAGTAAAGAAAAACTTTCAACTTAAAGAATCTTCAATCAGAAAAAAATAATAAAAAAAGAATTTATTCAAAAGCTAGAATCTCTAATTTAATTATTTCTTTACAAAAAAGTTGAATTTTAAACATTAAAATAAGAATATTTTTTAATTTAATCATTTTTAATGGTTGAATATGTTTTTTTTTTGAATTTTAAATGGGACAAAATATGTAGCTTTCATAGCCATCAAAATTCAGCTTATGTAAATGTTATTTCAAAAACGTGATGCGTCAGACACAAGATTTGAATTTTTCAGAATTAGGTGTGTCAAGAAATATTTCAAAGATATGAGAATACCGTGACATCTGTTCACATACAGAATATTTTCATAACAATGATTTTTTGTTTCATATCTCCACAGACTGTAGAAATATATGTCACGTTTTGTTTGAATAAATTTTTATTTAATTAAAAATTGAAAAAATTTTACGTGAAAATTAAAAAAAAAATTTATATGTATGTAATTTTTTAATAATTTCAAATTTTCAGATTTTGAATTTAATTATTCAAAAGGAACACCATAATTTTACCGAAAAAGAAAAATCCTGAATGTTTTGTGAAATACCAAAAATATAATTATTGAAGTAGACAATTTACAAAAAATGAAATTTTTCGAAATCTAAAATTACCGCGGAAATATTCCAAAAGTTTGAGTATTTTGTATCTGTTAGAATTAATTTTTTTTATTTTTTATATGGGAATTTGAAATTTTAGGAAGTTTCAAATTTCGGTTTATATTTTATTTTCCAAAAATAATTTCAGTTTTAAAGTTTTCTAAATGTGCCGAAATAAATTTTTAGTTTTGTAGGATTTAAAGAATTTAATTCAAACTTAATTTGAACGGGTTTTAAAAGAATAAAAAAAATCCTAAAATTTCTGGAAATATTTCCAAAGATTTCCAAACTTTTAAAAAACTGTTTTTTAAAAAAAAACTTGCAAAACTTTTTCCAAAATTTAAAATTGTTTCTTGAAATTTTGAAAAGATTTTTTAGTAAGTTTTTGCAATTTTACAATATTATACAATTTTGGAAAACATTCGAGTAAGTTTTTTTGAGATTCATAGACAAATTTTGAATGATTTTTGAGAAAAAAAAATAAAAAATATTTCAAATGATTTCCTTAAATTTTGAAAAGGGATGCAAAAGATTTCAAATCAAACTGTTTCAAATTGAATCGATTAAAAAATTAAAAAAAAAATCAAGTAAATTTAAGAAATATTTAGAAGATTTGAAGAGATTCAAAAATAATTTCCAACTTGAAAATATGATTTTTTTTAATGTAGAAACTTTTGATGATTTGAAATGATTTTTAAAAGTTTCAAAGGAATACAAAATTAACTTGAAATTCCCGGGAAAAATTTAAATAATTTTTTGTTCTCATGAATTGAGTTGTAAAGGAAATTTCAAAACATTTCAAAATATTGCTAAAAATATCGAAAAAATTTTTGGAAGAATTTAAGGCATTTCTTGTAAATTTTTCAATGATTTTTTATTTTGAAAATGAGTTTTAAAAGAATGCTTAGAAAGATTTTTCAAAATTTTTGAATAATAAATAACAATTAAACCGTTTTCAATTTGGAAAATAATCGAATAAGTTTAAAATATATTTACAAGTTTTGAAGAAGTTCCAAAATAATATAAAACGTGAAAATATTTAAAAACACTTAAAACACAATGTAGATTTTTGAAGATCTTCAACACAAAATTAAAAAAATTTTTAAGCATTTTAAAAGGTTCTAAAGGAATGGAAAATTCGTAGCAAAATTCTGTGATAAGATGGAACTCGTAAATTTATAAACAAATTATATGAAAAATACACATTGTTGGCGCTGATAAGCAGAAAGACAATTTTATTTTTTGTAGTTTTGTTGAAATTATGTTGGCATTGTTTTTACATGAAGTATTATAGAAAAATAGGATTTATAAAGTTTATAAACAATTTAAGTAAACAAATACCCATTCATCATTGGCCGTATAACTTTAACAAGGTCAGAAGGAAAAAACGATTTCTTTTCGCTCAGAAAAGCCCAAGATGTGCATTTGTTTATATAATTTGTTCATAAATAAACAAACATTGACAAGTGGCAAAATTTTTTTCAGAAAACATCGTTCGCAATATAAATTTAGGAAGGTCAAAAAAAGGTTTATTCTTGCTTAAACTCGCCCAAAATGTGCATTTGTTTATATAATTTGTTTATAAAATAAACAAACGTCAAAAAGTTGCATCTTTTTTCGAATAAACATCATTGGCAATATAATTTCAGCAAGATCGAAAAAAAACCGATTTCTCTTCGTTCAAAAATGACCAAAATGTGCATTTGTTTATATAATTGGTTCATAAAATAAACAAATATTGACGTGTGGCAAAATTTTTTTCCATAAAACTTAATTAGCGATATAATTACAACGAGGCCAAAAGAAAAAACGATTTCTTTCCGGCTAAAAATGCCCAAAATGGGCATTTGTTTATATAATTTGTTTATAAGATAAACAAATAACATTTGATCTTAAATTTTGATGTCCACGTACCATTCTTACGATGAAAGCGAGGGGTTTTAGAGCAGTTATATACTTTGAAGGCGAATAACACCTAATATCGAGTATTTGTTAATACAATTTGTTTATAACGATTAACTTTGGAAGTTAACAATTTTTTTATCAGGAAATTGAATGACACCTTTGGACAATGCGCGAGGCCAAAGATTGGATGGCAAATTGATCCCTTTGGACATTCAAGAGAACAGGCATCAATGTTTGCCCAGATGGGATTCGATGGTCTTCTTTTTGCTCGTCTTGATTATCAAGATAAAGAAGAACGATTGAAAACTAAAACGGCAGAATTTATCTGGAAGGGCAGTCCTAGTTTGGGTAGGTAATCCAACATACAAGTACAAAGGTTCTAGCCGGATAAGTATGTGAAAAGTCACATAACAATATTATCATCATCGAACGCTAACCCACGCACCCTCACTGTTCCGAGATCCACACCTTCTTCGTCTAAGAGGGCCATTTTTAGACAAGGGTCTGAGAATGGCCCTTTTCGACAAAGAAAGTGTAGATTTTGGGACAGTAAGGGTACGTGGGTTAGTGTTCCCAGATGACGAGGTTACTATGGCAGAGTTAATCGAAGACTTGCAAAGAATGTTGAGCAAACTGATTACAAGTCATCGGCAAGGTTAAAGGGCTGAAAATTTGAGGAAAGAGTTTCTTTTTGTCAGGGGGGGGGGGGGGTCCTTGGTTTGGATCTTCGCTCGGGATAGGGTTGGGGCGGAGAAATCAGGGAGATGTGGCTTGGGTCGAAGCCCGAGGAGATCTGTCTTCTTAGTCTCACGGACCGTACTTTTATGGGCTTCGCTTTAGCGGTGGCGCACCACTCACGACGCAGGCGAGTGGGGGTTCGCTAGCGAGGATCGTTTCGTCGATGTCGCTGGGAGGGGGCTTCGCGCGATTGGTTCGCTCTCGCTACGTCAAATTTTCACAAGCTTCGGACGAACAGCTTACCGCACTTGCGCTGTGAGTTGCCAGAAAGACTTTAACATTATTTCGGGCCTGCAAGACACGGAATTCAAGTATTCTAAGAGCTGAGTTAGAATTAAAAGTGCAAGGTCACTTTTCAATCCAGCTAGGCCCTTACAAAAATTATGTAATGAAATTATTTTTAACTTAGTGAAAACAGCGTGGGTTATAATCTGAAAATACACGGAATAATACCTTTATTTTTTATGTTTTTTCAATAGAAATAGGAAAAGGTTGATTTATGAATATAGAATCAACGGAAATATTTTGATTTTTTCAGGTAAAAGTTCTAATTTATTCACCTCAGTTCTCTACCATCATTACAGTCCACCAGATGGTTTTTGTTTCGATATTCGTTGTCAAGATGAACCTTTGATTGATGATCCTGAGAGTCCAGATTACAATATAGATCGGAGAGTAAGCATAAAAGTTGATATTCTTATTGTAACGTCAGTCCCACCAAACATCAGTTAATTTTATAAGAAAAATTATAGACATTTTTAGTTCGAATTTTCAAGTTTTTCTTGTAGGTTTCAAATTGATCATTGTCAATACTCATTTAGGAAAGAAAAAAATTACCTCATAATTGATATCAATTTTTTAGGTGGAACAATTTTTGGCATTTGTCAACAAACAAGCAAAATCCTACAGAACGAATAATATTTTACTTACTATGGGAGACGATTTTCAGTACCATCTTGCTGACACGTGGTTCACTAACTTGGATATACTCATTAAGTATAACATTTTTTTTTAATATCATAAAATTTGTCTTATTGATTGGAACAAATAATTTGTTTATTACAATTTGTTTAATATAAACAAATAATTGGCTTTTATTAATCAATGCATTAGTTTAATATTGGGTTATTGGAATTTATAGAAATATTTATTTGATTTGAGAAAAATATCATGCAAAGCAGTGCTACCAAAATTCTGGTGGTTCAGATCCCACCTTAAGCTATAGGTCCCCTTATCATGCATTGTATTGTTTAAAGAATGTCTATCAATATCACTAGAGATTTTCATTTGTAATAACATATAATATCTTCACAGCAATATCCATTTTCAATTTTCAAAAATGTATTTTCGGCCCACCCTAATGTTAAAGTAAGAAAAAAAGAAAAATAATAATTTTGGTTATTAGACACACAAACGAGCGAAATGGGTCAACACATCATTTGATTTACTCAACTCCATCCTGCTATTTGAAAGCATTACATGATGAGAACATATCATGGCCAACAAAAAGTGACGATTTTTTCCCTTATGCGAGTGATGCCCATTCGTATTGGACTGGTTACTATACTTCGCGGCCAACGATTAAATTTTACGAAAGAATGGGAAACAACTTTTTGCAAGTGAGAAAATGTTTTTTTTCACTCATAAAATTTTGAAATAATATTTGACTTATATTTTATGTATGTATAATAAGTAGGGTAATTTTTTTGGGCTTTTCTTTTAAATTCAACTTGGCGCCCCTAAAAATTTTTCCGTTTGCCGAGAAAATGACCTCTGATTTCTAATCTAGTTGATGTTAATGATTGATTATCATTCATAACAATCATATCTGGCGCGGATGAATTGTGATCTTCACAATTCAATATTGCACTCAGATTTTTTTCCAGATTTTTACAATAACATTCCAAGGTCACTCAAGGCCATTTTAGAGAAAAAATGGACATTCCTACTTGAATTGAAGCTATTTATTGATTATTAATTGTATTCTTCACAATCCAATATTGTACTCAGATTTTTTTCAGATTTTTGCAATAACATTTCAAGGTCATTCAAGGCCATTTTAGGGCAGAAATGAACATTCTTCGTTAAATTGACGCTATTTATTGATTATTAATTTCCGGCGCATATAAAATATATTCTTCACAATTCAATATTGCACTCAGATTTTTTTCATATTTTTACAATAACATTCCAAAGTCACTTAAGGCCATTTTAGGGCAAAAATGAACATTCCTAATTGAATTGAAGCTATTTATTGATTATTAATTGTATTCTTCACAATTCAATATTGTACTCAGATTTTTTTCCAGATCTTTACAATAACATTCCAAGGTCACTCAAGGCCATTCTAGGGCAAAAATGCCCATACATAATTAAGTTAAAGCTATTTATTGATTATTAACTGTATTCTTCACAATTCAATATTGCACTTAGATTTTTTTCAGATTTTTAAAATAACATTCAAAGGTGACTCAAGGCCATTTTAGGGCAAAAATGGACATTCCTAATTGAAGTGACGCTATTCATTGATTATTAATTGTATTCTTTACAATTCACCATTATTCTGAGATTTTTTTCAGATGTTTACAATAACATTCCAAGGTCGCTCAAGACCATTTTAGGGGCAAAAATTGACATTATTAATTGAATTGACACTATTTATTGATTACTCATTTCTCGCGCGGATAAATTATGTTCTTTACAATTCAATATTGCACTAAGATTTTTTTCAGATTTTTACAATAACATTCCAAGGTCGCTCAAGACCATTTTAGGGGCGAAAATTGACATCATTAATTGAATTGACGCTATTTATTGATTATTAATTTCTGGCACATATGAGTTGTGTTATTTACAATTCAATATTGCACTTACATTTTTTTCAGATATTTAAAATAACATTCAAAGGTCACTCAAGGCCATTTTAGGGAAAAAATGGACATTCCTAATTGAAGTGACGCTATTTATTGATAATAATTGTATTCTTTACAATTCACTATTATTCTGAGATTTTTTTCAGATGTTTATAATAACATTCCAAGGTCACCCAAGGCCATTTTAGGGCACAAATGAACATTCTCAATTGAATTGACGCTATTTATTGATTATTCATTTCTCGCGCGTATAAATTATGTTCTTTACAATTCAATATTGCACTAAGGTTTTTTCATATTTTTACAATAACATTCCAAGGTCGATCAAGGCCATTTCAGGGGAAAAAGTTGACATTATTAATTGAATTGACGTTATTTATTGACTATTAATTTCTGGCGCAAATGAGTTGTGTTATTTACAATTCAATATTGCACTTAGATTTTCTTTTCAGATTTTTACAATAACACTCAAAGGTGACTCAATGCTATTTTAGGGCAAAAATGGAAATTACTAATTGAATTGACGGTATTTATTGATTATTGTGTTCTTCACAATTCAATATTGTACTCAGATTTTTTTCAGATTTTTAAAATAACATTCCAAGGTAAATCAAGGCCATTTTAGGGCAGAAATGAACATTCTTCATTGAATTGACGCTATTTATTGATTATTAATTTCTGGCGCATATGAAATTTGTTCTTTACAATACAATATTGCGCTCAGATTTTTTTTCAGATTTTTACAATAACATTCCAAGGTCGCTCAAAGCCATTTTAGGACAAAAATGGCCATTTTTATTTGAATTGACGCTATTCATTGTTCATTAGTTTTTGAAGCATATGAATTGCTTTCTTTTTAAATTCAATATTGCACTCAGATTTTTTTCATATTTTTACAATAACATTCCAAGGTGGCTCAAGGCCATTTAAGGGTGAAAATGCCCATGCTCAATTAAATTGACACTATTTATTGATCATTAATTCCTGTCGCATATGAATTCTGTTCTTTACAATTCAATATTGCACTCAGATTTTTTTCTTCAGATTTTTGAAATAACATTCCAAGGTCGCTCAAAGCCATTTTAGGGCAATAATGCTCATTTCTAATTAAATTGATGCTATTGATTGAGTATTTATTACTTGCGCAGATGAATTGAATTCTTCACAATTCAATATTGTACTCAGATTTTTTTTCAGACTTTCACAATAACATGTCAAGGTCACTCAAGGCCATTCTACGGCAAAAATGCTCATGCTTCATTAAATTAATACTATATTTCGATTTTTAATTTTTGGCGCATATAAAATGTGTTCTTCACAATTTAATATTGCACTCAGATTTTTTTCAGATTTTTGCAATAACATTTCAAGGTCACTCAAGGCCATTTTAGGGCAGAAATGAACATTCATAATTAAATTGACGCTATTTATTGATTATTCATTTCTCGCGCGTATAAATTATGTTCTTTGCAATTCAATATTGCACTCAGATTTTTTTCAGATTTTTGAAATAACATTCCAAGGTCGCTCAAAGCCATTTTAGGGCAATGATGCTCATTTCTAATTAAATTGATGCTATTGTCAATAACATTCCAAGGTCACTCAAGGTCGCTCAAGGTCTTCCAATGTCATTTCAGGACAAAACTGACCATCCTTAATTGAATTAACGTCAGGGTTCTGACATAACCTCATAGAACCTCTAAAATTTCATTTTCTCAAGTCAGGGGCTCAGGTCATGTTTATTATATGTTTTTGGGGTCGCTGAATCTGAATCCGAGGTTCGAAAAAACCCCAGTTCGTCAGGGTTATAGACTTGAAAAAAAATGTATGAGGTCATATGAGGTTATGTAAGAACCCTGACGTGTTGGTTTTTTTTTGGATCTTGGACTCGGATTTAGTGACACCAAAAATATATTATAAACATGGTGTGGCCCCCGGACTTCAAAACAAAATTTTGTATGATGTTATGTCAAAACCCTGACGTTCTGGGGGTTTTTTGACCTCAGATTCAGATTCAGCGACCCAAAAAACATATAGTCAACATGGTCTGACCTCCAGGCCCGAAAAATGATTTTTTTGTGTGGCTGTGTTATTTATTTCTGGCGCGTATTAATCTTTCAATATTGCACTCAGATTTTTTCAGATTTTTACAATGAAATTCAAAGGTGGCTCAAGGTCATTTTCTTCATAAAATGTTGATTCAATGAAATTTTCTCCAGTTTTTCTTCTATAGGGAAGCATTGACAATTCATTCAATTCGGCAAAAAAAATTAGTCAAGTTGTTTCATAAATGTTTGTCATATTATTTGAAGGACATTCAAGGTCATTTCGCAAAAAATTAGCTTTTTGTAAATTTTGATAATAAAAAAACAGTGCTAGCACTTGCATATTAGATGGTAGTTTCTCGTCAACTAAGTTTCCCTCTTCCTTTCCTAAAAGGTAAATCATTTCCATTTTTCGCAAAATGACCTTGAATGACCTGAACGTGACATGAAACCCAGTTATTAAACCTTTCACTATTATTTTCATCGCAATAAATAAATTGACACTGTTTCTCAAAAAAGAACTAGAGAAAATTTAATTGAATCAACATTTCATTAGGAAAATGACCTTGAGCCACACTTGAATGTCATTGTAAAATTCTAAAACAAAGAGTGCAATATTGGCTTGTAAAGAACACAATTCATACGCGCCAGTAATGAATAATCAATTAATAGCGTCAATTTAATTAGGAATTATCATTTTTGCCCTAAAATGACCTTGAGCGACCTCTACATATTTTTTTTTAAATTCTGAAACAAATCAGAGGTTATCTCCGCGGCAAAAGGAACAATTTGTAGGAGCGCCAAGTTGAATTGAAAAAAAAACTAAAAATAAAACCACCCTAATAATTATGTTTATTTTTGCAAGGTTGTTATTCATATTTAATGTTATTAAAGTAGTTTATTAAATCCTAGAAACGTGCTGTTTATTTTGAAAATCTAATTAAAAATAAACCAATTATTAAATTTAATTATATAATTTCAGGTCGTGAAGCAACTTTCAGTTTTGAATAATGACACAGACAATAAGCAACTAGACAAATTCCGAGAAGCTATGGGAATATTACAACATCACGATGCTGTTACAGGCACAGAAAGGCAACATGTTGCAAACGATTATGCTCGAATTTTGTCCAATAGCATGAGCGACGCAGAAAAAATTAGCACCGATGCATTGAGGTTTTTATTATTATTTATTCATTCATTTTTTATATTTTCAGAATTTTATCAAACTATAAATAGTATGACATCGTATGCAAAGTCATAATTTGGGATAGTATACGATGACGTATACGATGTCGTATACGATGTCCTTTACGATGTCATTTACGATTTGTAGAAATTCGTTAAATAACGAAATTTATACAATGGAATGATGATAGTACGTAGTCAATAATATCATTCATAACAGATGTGTATCAGAAAAGCACATTTATTTCTACGAATCGTTAACGAAATCGTAAACGGCATCGTATAATATCCCAAATTACGATTTCGTATATAACGTCATATACGATATCGTATGTGGCATCGTATGCAAATTCGTAATTTGGGATAGTATACGATGACGTGTACGGTCTCGTACATAATGCCGTTTGCAATCTTATTCAGGATTTGTAGAAATTTGTTTTATAAAGAAATTAAAATAATGGGAATGATGATGATAGTAGGTAGTAAATAATATCATTTACAACAGATGTGTATCAGGAAAGGACATTTATTTCTACAAATCGTGAACAAAATCGTAAACGGCATCGTATACTATCCCAAATTACGATTCCGTGTATAATGTCGTAAACGACGTCGCATTTTTTAATGTATTCCTTATTATTATTCCATATATTATATATATATATAGTTAATTAATTAATACAAAATATAATAATATATATTATTATATTTGATATCCAATCCTTTTTTTTCTATTGAAAAATACGATGTCGTATACGACGATATATGCGATGTCATATGTGGCATCATTTATGACATCGTATACGTCGTCGTATATAACATCGTATATGAAATCGTGATTTCGGATAGTATACGATGACGTACACGATGCCGTTTACGATTTGCAGAGATAAAAGTGCTTCTCTGATACACCAGCGTTAGAAATGATATTATTTACTACCTATTATTATTATTTAAATCATCTAAATTTCGTTATTTAACAAATTTCTATAAGCTGTAAAGTATATCGGCATTGTATACGAAATCGTAAACGGCACTGTATACGACATTGTATACGAAATCGTAAACAACATCGCATATGTCATCGTATACTATCTCAAAATACGACTTCGTGTACGATGTCATATACAACGTCGTGTACGTCATCGTATACCCTATTATTGTTTAAATATTGTAAACGTTTTTTGAAATCTAATGATATTCTATCAAAAATAGTAATTTTAGGCAAAAAAACACTAACATAACATCCAAACAATTATTTTAAATTGTTAATCCTCTTTTTACTTAAAATTCCTAAAATTATAAATCTTCTTTGAAATCTGATAGCTTTTCAATAAAAATGTCAAGTTTTTACTAAAAAATTCGAACAAAATCTGAAATTGTTGCAGTTCATAAATGTTATTGCTTTAAACAAAACTCATTGGATTTAAATCTGATGACTTATATTTAAAAATAATAATTTCAGGTGGAACCCATTGACATAACCTAAAGTTGTTATCAAATTGTAAATATTTTTTGAAATCTAGTAATTTTATTATAAAAAATTTGAATAATTTCCAGAAAATTGTTCAGGATTGTAAATCTTCTTCAAAATCTCATTATTTGCATTTGAAATAACCGTTTTTCAGTGAAAAGCTTTAATATAACCTGAAACTGCTTCAAAATTGCAATTCTTGTTCGAGCTATAATGATGTTTATTACTTGATGTTATGGTTTTTGCCCAGCGAAATATAGTGCATAATTTGATTTTAATGTTTTTTGTCTAGTAGGTTTAAAGTCAATGTTTTTCAACATTGCTTGTTCATTTTATAAGTCGTGAAAAAATCTCTCTAGCTCCGCTGGGATTTTAACACCAGGTCTTTCAGACCTGGACACCTGTAAACCTGGAAAAAGCATCAGACCGGAAATCTGAAAGTCCTGGTGTTCGAATC
>CAKNXH010000509.1:66680-95304 GCA_932178445.1 Andricus quercusramuli | reverse complement strand
TCTATAACCATCTTCACTCACAACAATAATCCTGGTTATTGAAAAAACATCAATATGGTCTTTCTCCATTACAATCTTTAACAATCTTCAGTTAAAACGATATTTCTAGTCAGTAAAAAAACATCAACATATCCTATTTCCTTGCCATCTCCAACCATATCCAGTGGCAACAATATCTCTAGTCATTAAAAAAACATCAATTTGTCCTTTTTGCCTTACCATAGCTCTCATCTTCAGCTTGAGCAATATTTCTAGTTACTCAAAGGACGTCAGCATGTTCTACTTTTTGTACCATCTCTAAATATCATCACTTAAAACAACATCTCTTGTGGCTGAAAGAACATCATCATTTTCTTCTTTCCTTACCATCTCTAACCATCTTCATTTGGAGAGATATTTCTAGTTACTCAAGGGAGATCAACATACTCTATTCCCCTTACCACTTCAAATCATCTTCACTTGCGACATCTCTAGTCACTAAAAGAACATCAATATGTTCTTTTTTCCTTACCATCTCTAACCATCTTCAGTTAGAGCAATATTTCTAGTTACTAAAAGGAGATCAATATGTTCTATTTTCCTTAGCATCTCACACCATCTTCACTTACAACAATATTTCTGGTTGTTAAACAAAATATCAATATGATCTTTTTCCCTTACGACCTTTAACAATCTTCAGTTGAAATGATATTTCTAGTCACTAAAGAAAAATAAACATATCCTATTTCCTTGGCATCTCCAACCTTCTAAAGTGGCAACAATATCTCTAGTCAATAAAAGATCATCAATATGTCCTTATTTCATCACCATAGCTCTCATCTTCAGCTTGAACAATATTTCTAGTTACTGATAGAAGATCAACATGTTTTATTTTCTTTATAATCTTTAACTATCTTCACTTAAAACAACATCTCTTGTGACTGGAAGAACATCAACCATTTTTTTTTCTTCACCATCCTTAACCATCTTCAGTTGGAGAGATATTTCTAGTTATTCAAGGAAGATCAACATGTTCTATTCTCCTTACCATTACAAATAATCTTCACTTGCAACAATATCTTTATAGTCGTTGAAAGAACATCAATATTAACTTTTGTCCTTACGATCTCTAAATATCTTTACTTTAAACAGTATCTCTAGTTACTGAAAAAAACATCAACATGTCCTATTTTCCTCACCATAGCTCTCATCTTTAGCTTAAACAACATTTCTAGTTACTAAAAGGAGATCAACATGTTCTATTTTCCTCACCATAGCTCTCATCTTTAGCTTAAACAACATTTCTAGTTACTAAAAGGAGATCAACATGTTCTATTTTCTTCACCATTTCTAACTTCACTTAAAGCAACATATTTAGTGCCTGGAGAACATCGCCATGTTCATTTTTCCTCACCATCTCTAACCATCTTCATTTGGAGAAATATTGCTATTTACTAAAAGGAGGTCAACATCTTCTACTCCCCTTACTATCTCAAATCATCTTCACTTGCAACAATATCTTCCGTCATTAAAATAACATCAATATTTTATTTTTTCCTCACCATCTCTAACCTTTTTCAACTGAAGCAATATTCATAGGTAATAAAAGGAGATCCAAATTTTCTGTCTTCCCTACCATATCTAACAATCTTCACTTTTAACAATATCTCTTGTCAATTGAAGAACACCATTATTTTCTTTTTTCCTTACCATCTCTAACCATCTTCAGTCAGTGCAATATTTCTAGTTACTAAAAGAACATCAATATGTTCTATTTTCCTTACCATCTCTTACCATCTTCACTCACAAGAATATTTCTAGTCGTTGAATAAACATCAATATGACCTTTTTCCCTTACGATCTTTAGGAATCTTCAGTTGAAACCATGTCTCTAGTCACTAAAAAAACATCAACATGTCCTATTTTCGTTACCAACTCTAACTATCTTCATTTGGAACATCATCTCTAGAAACCTTGATCAAATGAAATTGTCCTTAGGGGCCCTGTATCAATTACCCAACATTTTTTTTCTGAAATTTTGAACCACTTATCCTCTTCATTAGTTTATTAGCTTGCAAAATTAACTCTTTTGATAAAAGTTCATCTATCAGGGTAGAAAATTAATTTTTATAGTTAACAATTCATTTGTTAGATTGAGAATTGAAAATTTTACCCCAACCCCTATTCTATGTTATTTGTACCGACTAAACTTTTTTCGTGAATTTTTTAGAGATCAACCAACAAGAACATAAGACGAATTTCTAACAAAAAAGATCAATTTTTAAATAAGACATACTTATTTTTAACAAGAGTTGAATTTCAAATACAGGAAAATTTTTAAGTCAATAAGGAAAACGAAATTCATCCAACATGTTGAATTTGTTAAGCAAACAAAAAAAGATCTTTCAACAAAAAAAGTGTACTGCTTTCTTCAATATTCACTTTTTTTATTCAAGATCAGTTGAGAATTCATCTCTTATTTGGAAATTGGATTAATTTTTTTTCAAATTAGTGTTTTGGTTTATTATTAATTTTGTTAACGGAAAATTTAGCTATTTGGTTGAAAATTCAACTGTTTGGTCGAAAATTAAATTTTTTGTTGAAAATTCATCTTCTCAATTGAAAATAGATCTGTTTTTTTAAGAATAAGCTATTTTGTAAAAATTTTGTCTCTTTTGTTCAATCCAATTGTTTTTTTATTAAAATTGAAAATTTTCTCTTCCTTAAAATATCCACTACTAAATTTTTTGTTGAGAATTGATTTTTTTCTTAATTCAACTATACTTCGTTGAAAGTTGAACTACATTGTTAATTCATAAGAAGCAGAAAGATTTTACCAAATTTTCCCTTCATCCAAATCATATTGTTTTTGGATGACCCTTAAATAAATTAACGAAACAAATTTAGTCTGTAAAAGTTGCGTAAGATAATGGAGAGGGTTGTTTAAAAATTACTGACCCTAACAAAGAAATATATGTGCTTCAAAATTAGGACAATTTCATTTGATCAAGGTGACTAAAGATATTTTTCCAACTGATGATGCTTAGAGATGGTAAGGAAAAAAAGAACACATGGATGTTCTTTCAGTGACAAGGAATATTTTTTCCGCTGAAGATGGTTAGATAAAGTAAGGGAAATAGAAGATTTTGATGTTCTTTTAGTGACTGAAGATACTATTCCAAATGAAGATTGTTAGAGATGGTGAAGGAAAATAGAACATATTGATGTTTTTTCATTGACTCGAGATATTATTCCACCTGAAGATGGTTAGAGATGGCAAAGGAAGTAGAACATGTTGATGTTCTTTCATTGACTAGAGAAAATGTATTTCAACTAAAGATTGTTGGAGATGGTTAAGGAAAAATGTACTTGTTGATGTTCTTTAAGTGGCTAGAGATATTGTTCCAACTGATGATGTTCAGAGATAGTAAAGAAAATAGGACATGTTGTGTTCTTTTAGCAACAAGAGACATTGTAACCACTGAAGATGGTAAGAGATGGCAACGAAAATAGAACACGTTGATGTTCTTTTAGTGATTAGAGATATTTTTCCAACCGAATATCGTTAGAGATACTAAAAAAATAGAACATGCTGATGTTCTTCTAGAAGATAAAAATGATTATGGAAGCCATCCTTATGCAGATGACTAGCAGTAGTCTAGACTAGATTCACATGACTTTTTAAAAATGACTAAATTAGGGATCTTGAAATTACGGAAGCGTTAGAATTGACCAATGCTTGAAAGATGGCATCCATCCTTGGAGACTCTAAGTCTATACCCATTGAGTATGCAGAATTGATCAACTCGAGGGTTTCTCACGGACAAAATTATTCCGGAAGAGGTGAACCGTGCCGTTTCTACGGGACAAGATAGCCAGGTTGGCATCGGGTGGTCGACGTTAATCACCAAGGAGTAAGGACTGATGGTTAGAGAGAAGAGCAGTCTCGCCATAGGCATAGGGCAGCTACTAAGATACGTTGTGCGAGTCGCTTGAGTGGTCCCTGTCCCATGCAAATCAGTCTTAACCAGAGAAAAGGAGAAAAAGGTTACGAAGGTGTCTTCTTTGTAAAGACACCTTGCTTACTTCCTCGGCGAAAGATCGTCTTCTCTTGCCAGTTGTCTTACCTTGCTAAAATCACCTCTAGGGTGATAATTGCACTCTAGAAGGAATTTCTATTCTAGGATCAGCTACCAATTTAACGTATAGAAACAACAAGGTTCTATCTTGGAGAGACCACAAATAGGACAGTTATATTTTTAGATTACAAAATTAGTTTTGAAAAAGATAATTTTCTACCAGTAGGATTTAACTAAGAACGACGAATTTTTAACAAAATAGTTGAATCCTTAACGAAATAGATGAATTTTCAACAAAGAAGATTCATTTTTATAAACTTTGTTGACACTTATCATCAGATAAAATTGGGAAAATAGTTTATGGACCTTCCCTTACTTCGTCAGCGAAAGATCATCTTCTCTTGCCCTGCTGTGTTAAAATCACCTTCAGGGTGATAATTAGCACTCTAGAAGAAGGTTCTATTTTAGTATCAGCTACCAATTCTAGGCTCATTGATACCTTACCATTCCAGATAAAGCTTTCTCTAATCTTAAGAATGATACGGAACCAGATTCCTTTCCAGAAGATTGAATTCATTTGTAATCTTCTGAGCATAAAGTTCAGTCATTCAGTGGGGTCCAGTGGGGGATAAAAATCAATCGTGTGGTTCTATATCGGAATAAAATCCACATCCTCCTGAGCTGGATCTGAGTTCGCAAGGGGCCAGACCGCGATTGCTTCCACGCCGTAACACGCATAAATTACGACGTAATTACAGGGTCGGCCGGTCGGATCACGATCGCTGGTCAAGACCAGACAGATCGGATCTTGGAGGAGTTCGAGCTCGGACCCTGCCACGGACTCACGCTTCTTTTGCTTCTCTCTTCCAGTCCCTCTCAGTCTCTCTTCAGCACTTTATCTCTCTCCATCCAGTTCTAGTTCCTTCTAGCCCTTTCCTTCTCTCTTCCCTGCCTTATTGCACCAACGTAACACCGATGCAACTAGCCACTAGCCCGTCCAGATTGAGATAACCTAACCATCACCGCTGTGCAATGCGAACAGGTAACGCCGCAACCACAATCGTGCCATGAACCAATGACTTGGAAGTGTGGTACCTCTTACTTCGTTTCCACTCTTGTTTCGCTGAACCCTTGGCTTGAAGAAAAATTGAAATTATGTACATGGTTGCTTGCGGTTAATAGGGTGAGTTGCGTTTTGAGTCGATAGTAAGTTGCAGAAGCTATTAAGATTGGGTAGAAAGTATTGAAATTGTGACCCTCGAAGGTGCGTGATTGTGGAGAAAACTGGATTCGAGTAGTGAAGACAGAAGAATATCGTTAAATCTGGAAGAGTTAAAAATTTTAAACACCTTTCACCAAGAGCATCATTCATAATCATCTTCGTTCATTAGCATATCTTCAATCATCCTTTTCACAATGATGCCATTTCCAAGGTCTCAAATAATTCTTGTCTTTCTGTAAGACCGCCTTACACAATCCTCCAACAATCTCTGTGATTTAAAAGATTCTTAAATACTTCTTTTCACAAGATTGCAATTTCTGATCATAGCTATCCTAAGAGAAAACAACTCTTGTCACGTGTGTTCCTGTAAAGAGAACTTTTTAAATCACGCTTATCAAAGATACTACCTCTACATAGAATCATAGAAATAAAATCGCTAATCATTTCTAACAAAAGAATTTGCTAATGACCGTTATTCCCAAGAGCACAATATTTCTAATCATCTTCATTCATAAGATCTTTGATTATTCTTTTTACAATTGTACTATTTCTAAGAATGTCTTCAATAATTCTTGTCTTTTTGTACGACCATCTCGAAGCATCCTCCAACAATTTGAAACATTTATAAAGAGAGCTTTCTCCAAGATGTCAATTTCTAATGTTTCTAAACTTTGGATAGAATAGAATTTTTTAATTATTCTCATCAAAGACATCATCTCTTTACATAGAATCAGAAAAACAGAATCACTAATCACATCGATTTCCAAAAACACAATTCCTAACAATCTTCATTCGTGAGATCTTCAATCATTCTTTTCATAGTGATACCCTTTCCGAGGATGTCTGAAAAATCCTTGTCTTTCTGTAACATCATCTCGAACGATTCTCTAACAATTTCTATGATTTGAAACATTTTTAAAAATGTTCTTCTTCGCAAGATTGGAATTTCTGCCCATATCTTGGGAGAAAATACTTTTTGTCACGTCTGTTCTTAAGAAAAGAATTTTTAAATTATTTCTTTTCAAATAGACTAGACACTATTTCTCCATAGAATCATAAGAATCAAATCGCTAATCATTTTTGATAAAAGTCTTGCTAATCACCTCATTTTCAAGAACCCAATTCCTAATCACCTTCATTCATGAACTAATCATCATTTTCACCGAGGTACCATTGCCAAAGATGTTTTGAATAACTATTGTATTTTTCTCTAAAACCATCAATAATCTTCCTCTAATAGTCTCTGTGCTTTATTACATTATTGAAGAGATCTTAAGTACGATTTCCACACAGGAAAAAATAGGTTTTCAATTTTGTTTCATATCATTTTCTTACAAACTCTTTTTGAACTTCAACTATGTTTGCTGTTATCATCAATGTTGAAACTAAAAAACAATTGAATAGCTTTCAATGTTCGTATTTCTCAAAGGAAAACAGTTGCGGTTCAATTTTGTTTTAGTAAGTATTGACCCCGTTTTCTTATTCAAAATGAAACTTTATTTTCTTCTGTGCAAGGATGTCTCAAATAATTATCTTTTTCTTCAAGACCAATGATAACCTTCCTCTAATAATGTCTATCCTTCAAAATGTTTATAAAAAAAGCTTTCTCCAAGATTGCTATTTCTAATCATCTGCTAATAAATCTACTATATTTCTAAGCTCTAAATCTACCTACCTGTAAGAGAAACACTTCCTTACACGTCTATTCCCGATAATAAAAGTTTCAACATAGAACAATAAAAATTTAAAAACAGAATCGCTAACCATCTCTAATAGAAGCTTTGCTAATAACCTTTATTCCCTAGAGCACAACCTAATCATCTCCATGCATAAGATCTTCAATCCTTTTCACAATGATACCATTTCCAACCCATTCAATGCAATTTCTAATCGTTTTCTAATTTTTTTGTAGACATTGGGTTTTCTAATCGAATTGTTGAGTCATTCTCATCTTAAATACCATTCCCACACAGGAAGAAATAGGTTTTCAATTTTATTTCATATCATTTTCTTACAAACTCTTTTTGAACTTCAACTATGTTTGCTGTTATCATCAATGTTGAAACTAAAAAACAATTGAATAGCTTTCAATGTTCGTATTTCTCAAAGGAAAACAGTTGCGGTTCAATTTTGTTTTAGTAAGTATTGACCCCGTTTTCTTATTCAAAATGAAACTTTATTTTCTTCTGTCCAAGGATGTCTCAAATAATTATCTTTTTCTGTAAGACCAATAATAACCTTCCTCTAATAATGCTATCCTTCAAAATGTTGATAAAAAAAGCTTTGTCCAAGATTGCCATTTCTAATCATCTTCTAATAAATCCAATATATTTCTAAGCTCTAAATTGTCTACCCACCTGTAAGAAAAACACTTCTGTTCACGTCTGTTCCCAATAATAGAAGTTTTAGCATGAAATAATGAAAATTTTTAAACAGAATCGCTAATTATCTCTAACGAAAGCTTTGCTAATCACTGTTATTCCCAAGAGCACAATATTCCTAATCATCTTCATTTATAAGATCTTTGATTATTCTTCTGACAATAATACTAATTCCGAGAATGTCTTTAATAATTCTTGTCTTTCTGTAAGACAATGCCGAAGCATCCTCTAATAATCTCTATCCTTTGAAACATTCATAAGGAGAGCTTCCTCTAAGATGTCAATTTCTAATCATTTCCTAATGTTTCTAAATTTTGAATAGAATATAATTTTGGGATTATTCTTATCAAAAACATCAGCTCTTCATTAGAATCATGAAAACAAAATTGATAATCACCTTGATTCTCAAAAGGACAATTCCTACCAATCATCATTCATGTCGAACGATTCTCTAACAATTTCTATGATGTAAAATATTTTTAAAAACTTCGTTCTTCGCAAGATTGGAATGGGTTTAGCATGGAATAATAAATTTTTTTAAACAGAATCGCTAATTATCTCTAACAAAAGCTTTGCTAATCACCGTTATTCCCAAGAGCACAATATTCCTAATCATCTTTATTTATAAGATCTTTGATTATTCTTTGTACAATTATACTATTTCCGAGAATGTCTTCGATAATTCTTGTATTTCTGTAAGACAATGCCGAAGCATCCTCTAATAATCTCTGTCCTTTGAAACATTCATAAGGAGAGCTTTCTCTAAGAAGTCAATTTCTAATCATTTCCTAATGTTTCTAAATTTTGAATAGAATAGAATTTTTGGATTATTCTTATCAAAAACATCAGCTCTTCATTAGAATCATGAAAACAAAATTGCTAATCACCTTGATTCTCAAAAGGACAATTCATAACAATCATCATTCATGTCGAACGATTCTCTAACATCTTCTATGATGTAAAATATTTTTAAAAACTTCCTTCTTCGCAAGATTGGAATGGCTTTAGCATGGAATAATATAAATTTAAAAACAGAATCGCTAAGTATATCTAACAAAAGCTTTGCTGATAAACTTCATTCCCAAGAGCACAAGCCAATCATTTTCTGGCATAAGATCTTTAACCCTTCTCGCAATGATACCATTTCCAATCTATTGAACTCGTCAATTACCTTCATTCTTCCTCTGATGATAAGTTCCGTCAATTTTTATTTATTAAAACAACGGAATTACGCCAAACTTCGTAACAAATTTTTTATTCCCAAGAAGATGATTCCAAAAGAACTCTATATATTGAAACAATACTATCTCTAACCATCTTCCCATAATCACCAATTCAAGTTAGCTTTAATTTATAAATAAGAATGTTCTCTATATTGATCAAAAGCATCAGAACAATATTATTCTTAACCATCTCCAACAAACGGAACATAAAAATAGAATCTATTTGATCATGTTCAAACCATTTTGAAGAGATGATGTACACAAAAGTGCCATTCTGAAGTGCAATTCTATTTTACTCAACTTTCCCTCAATATTTTCGCACTGACAATTGAAAGAAGGCAGTGTCCTTGAAAAGCAGTCTGCCCCTGATTTGCAAAATACATCAGTTTGCGGTCCTCTTACCTTTTATCCTCTACCTGAGGTAGAATCGCTGTTGTTGTGAGAGCCGAAGGAAGTGAGCAAGCCGGTCTTTCAGAAATCAGTTTTTCACGATCGGATCGATGTTCGACCTTCCGAACGGATGGGTCTGACCTCGGGACGTCTTTATCCGGTTCAGAAACGTCATGAAGAGACATCGAATTCTTTCGCTCGAACTCAATGCTCACTGGACCATTATGGCATATTATGACCGTTTTATGGCCCCAGAACTTGCCAATTCTTTACTATATTGGATAAACGCTGCGTTACTTTTAACTTTCCTTTTGTAGCTGCTCAAAGCGACATTTTTCGGCTTCTTTTCTTCATTTTTCGGCTATCTGCGACCAATACTTGACCGATTGTTGACCTTCTTCACTTTTGAGAAAGATGTATTTTCTCTGGTGGGACTGGGACTCACGCCACTATGGACATTAGTTAAAAGGTGTTACGGCATATAGGTGCAAAAAAAAAATCAAGATGACGAAAAACTTTATTAAAATTCGAATTATTCAGAAAGAAAAGAAATTAAAAATCGTTTTTGAGAGTCTACAGAAAAAAAATTGGCAAAAGTTTTTTTTTATGAAAATAATACCTATTAAAAATTTTTTTTCCAGGGTTTACATTCTAATTAGCAGATGATGTATTAGCGAAACACCAGTGACATGTTTCGCGATAAATTGAAAGCACAAAAGGGAAAAATTAATTTGATAAAATTTTTTTAGTATAAAATCAAATTGGATTTTCCATTACAGTTTTCAATTCTTTAACTTAATTTTGTGGTATATTAATTTTTTCTTATCAAAATTGAAAAACTTGGTTGAAAATTGATGTATTTTGTTGAAAATTATTCTTCTTCGAACATTGATCTTTTTTATGGAAAATCCATCTTTTTGGTTGAATATTTAACAGCTTTGTTGGAATTTTTTTTTTTATTAAAAAGTTAAGTATTTTTTACAAAAAATTAATATTTATATGGTTTAAAATTGAACTACTTTGTGGAAAATTGTTCTTTTTCTTCGTTAAAAATTTCTTGTTTTAACTGAAAATATAATTATTCCATTTTTTTACTGAGAATTAATCTTCATTGAATGAAAATTCAACTACTTCGTTGAAAGTTGAATTAGTTTTTTGGAAATTAATTTTTGTGTTGAAGATTCACCATTTTAGTTAAAAATTTATCTCCTTGGTTGCAAATTTAACTTTTTTGTTGAAAATTTGTTTTTTTGTTTAATTGAAAATCAATTTTTCAATCTGAAAATTTAACTATTTCATTTTTGGTTGGAAATTCAATTCAACTTTTTAAAAAAAAATTAACATTTTTATTTAAAAAATATTTGGTTGAGAATTCGTAGTTTTTGGCAGAAAATTAATTCATTTTGGTTAGAAATGTAACTAATTTGTAAAAAATGCGACTAGTTTTTAGTTGAAAATTCATTTCTTCAATTGAAAATGTTACTATTCCATTTTGGAATAAGTGTTGTTTTTAAAAATTAAAAATTGCTATCTTCAATTGGAAATTTTAATTTTCTTGTTGAAAATTACAATATTTGATTGGAAAATTAATTTTTTTGTTCAGAATTTGTGTTTTTGTAATAAAATTAATCTTCCGGGTTGAAAATGAATTCTTTTTGGTTGAAAATTGCTATTTTTAATTAAAAATTGCTTTTTTCAAATGAAAATTGCTATTTTCAACTGAAAATTGCTATTTGTATTTAAAAATTGTTATTCTGGGTTGAAAATTACACTATTTTGTTTAAATCCATGTATTTTGTTGAAAATTCGTCTTTTTGGTGGAAAATTAATCTTCTTGTTGAAAAATTTGCTTTTTTAAATTGAAAATGGCTATTTCTAATTGAAAATTGTTATTTTCAATTGAACATTACAATTTTTATTTGAAAATTACAATTTATAATTGAAAATTGCTATTTTCAATTGAACATTGCAATTTGTAATTGTAAATTGCTATTTTTTATTGAAAATTGCAATTTATAATGGAAAATTGCTATTCTAAATTGAAAATTGCAATTTATAATTGAAAATTGCCATTTTTAATTGAACTTTGCAATTTTTAATTGAAATTTGTAATCAATTTGTAATCGAAAATTGCTATTTTAAATGGAAAATGGCTATTTTTAATTGAAAATTGCTATTTTAAATTGAAAATTGCAATTTATAATTGAAAATTGCTATTTTTAATTGAACTTTGCAATTTGTAATTGGAAATTGCTATTTTAAATTGAAAATTGCTATTTTAAATGGAAAATTGCTATTTTTATTTAAAAATTGTTATTCTGGGTTAAAAATTATACTATTTTGTTTAAATCCATGTATTTTGTTGAAAATTCGTCTTTTAGGTAGAAAATTAATCTTCTTGTTGAAAAATTGCTTTTTTAAATTCAAAATGGCTATTTCTAATTGGAAATTGCTATTTTTAATTGAACATTGCAATTTCTAATTGGAAATTGTTATTTTTAATTGAAAATTGCAATTTATAATGGAAAATTGCTATTTTAAATTGAAAATTGCAATTTATGATTGAAAATTTGCTATTTTTAATTGAACATTGCAATTTGTAATTGGAAATTGCTATTTTTTTATTGAAAATTGCAATTTATAATGGAAAATTGCTATTTTAAATTGAAAATTGCAAATAATAATTGAAAATTGCTATTTTTAATTGAACATTTCAATTTGTAATTGGAAATTGCTATTTTAAATTGAAAATTGCAATTTGTAATTGAAAATTGCTATTTTAAATTGAAAATTGCAATTTATGATGGAAAATTGCTATTTTCCAGCTAAAAATAACGCTAATTGGTTGAAAATTAACTTTATTATAAAAAATTCATATTCTTGGTTGAATATTCAACTATTTTTGTTAAAAATTGAACTATTTCGTTGAAAATGCGATTAGGTTTTGGTTAAAACTTAATTTTTGAAACTGAAAATGTAACTATCCCATTTTTTATTGAAAATAGATTTGTTTAAATTAAAAAATGATATTTTCTAGTTGAAAATCACACTATTTCGTTTAAATCCATATATTTTGTTGAAAATTCGTCTTTTTTGGTAGAAAATTAATCTTCTTGTTGAAAAATTGCTTTTTTTAACTGAAAAAGGGTATTTTTATTGCTATTTTTATCAAAAATTTGCTATTTTTAATTGAACATTGTAACCTGTAATTGAAAATTGCTATTTTAAATTGAAAATTGCAATTTTTAATTGAAAATTTCTATTTTAAATGGAAAATGGCTATTTTTTATCGAAAATAGCTCTTTTAAATTGAAAATTGCTATTTTATAGCGAAAAATAACGCTAATTGGTTGAAAATTAACTTTATTATTGGAAATTCATATTCTTGATTGAATATTCAACTATTTTTGTTAAAAATTGAACTATCACGTTGAAAATGCGATTAGCTTTTGGTAAAAACTTAATTTTTGAAAGTGAAAATGTAACTATTCCATTTTTTGTTGAAAATAGATTTTTTAAATTAAAAATTGATATTTTCAATTGAAAATTGCTATTGTCAAATAAAAATTGCAATTTACAATAAAAATTTGCTATACTTTGGCTGAAAATTACACTATTTGGTTGAAAAATAATTTTATTATTAAAAATTCATATATTTGATTGCAAACTTGATTATTTTTGTTAAAAATTCAACTCATTTGTTGAAAATGTGATTAGTTCTTCTTTAAAATGAATTTTTCAAACTGAAAATGTTTTTTTTTCAATTTTTTTCATTCCATTTTTGGTTGAATTTTTTTTTCTAATCAATAATTGCTATTTTTCATAGAAAATTTTAATTTTCTTGTTCAAAACTAAATTATTTGATTTAAAAATTCATGTATTTTTTTGAGAATTCATCTTTTTTGGTAGAAAATTTAATTTTTTGGTTGAAAATTCATTCTTTCTGGTTAAGAATTAGAATCTTCTGTAGAATAGTCGTTTCTCAGCTTGAAAATTCAATAATTTCATAAAAATTTACACTATTTCGTTGAAAATCCATGTATTTTGTTCAGAATTTGTCTTTTTATTGAAAATTAACTTGATTGTTAAAAATTTACATTTATGATTGAATATTCAACTATTTTGTTGAAAATGCTATTAGTTCTTGGTTGTAAATAAATTTTTTAAACTAAAAATTTTAACTATTCTATTCTTCATGAAAAATTGCTTTTTTATATTGAAAGTTGATATTTTTGATTGAAAATTGCTATTTTTAACTAAAAAATGCAATTTGTAATTAAAAAATGCTATTTTCTAGTTGAAAATTACACTATTTGATGGAAAATCCATGTATCTTGTTGAAAATTCGTCTTTTTTGGTAGAAAATTAATCTTCTTGGTTGAAAATTCACTCTTTTCCGTTAAAAATTCAACTGTTTTGTTAAGAAGTTGTCAGCTTAAAAATTCAAAAATTCCATAAAAAATTACACTATTCGGTTGAAAATTAGCTTTATCAATAAAAATTCATATTTTTGGTTGAATATTCAACTATTTTGGTAAAAATTGATCTATTTTGTTGAAAATGCGATTAGTTCTTGGTTGTAAATTAATTTTTAAAATTGAAAATGTATTTGTTACATTTTTTTTGAAAATTGGTTGAGAATTTATCTTTTTTGCTTCCTCATAGAGGAAGCTTTGTATTGGTAACATTTTCCAAAATTAGTAAAAATTTGTTCGTTGGCACAATTCACACTTGATGCAAAAATATAAAAGATTTCTTGGTTCGAGACGAATTGATTGACCTATAATATTGATACATTTAATTGAATAGTAAGGAAGTTATGGTAATTTATATATTTCGAAAATCGGTTTTTTATATTGAAACTTTTTTCGTCAGCTTGATTCAAAGTTCATGCATGGATAGAAAAGATATGCTGATTTGAAACGAATCGATTGACCTATAATAATACATTTTATTGGAGAGTAAGGAAGCTTCGATAATGCATAATATTTGAAAATACGGTTTTTACAGTACAATTTTTTTCATTAATATAATTCAAAGTTGATGCAAGGACAGAAAAGATGTGCTGATTCAGGATGAATCGATTGACCTATAATATTAATACTTTTATTAAAGAGTAGAGAAGTTATGGTAATGTATATATTTTTTAAATCGATTTTTACAGTAAAAATGTTCTCATTCTCATAATTTAAAGTTTATGCAAAAACAGAAAAGTTGTGTTGATTCAGAACGAATTGATTGACCTATAATATTAATACATTCCATTGGAGAGAAAGGAAGCTATGTTAATTCATGATATTTGAAAATGCGGTTTTTATAGAAACACTTTTTTCTTCAGCATAATTCAAAGTTGATGCAGGAAGATGAAAGATTTCTTGGTTCGAGATGAATCGATTGACCTATAATATTAATCCATTTTAATAAAGAGTAGGGAAGATATGGTCATTCATATATTTCGAAAATCGCTTTTTATAGTAAAACTTTTTTCATTAACATCATTTAAAGTTGTTGCAACAATTTGAAAGATTCCTTGGTTCGAGACTAATCGATTGACCTATAATATTAATACATTTTATTGGAGAGTAGGGAAGTTATAGTAATTTACATATTCTGAAAATCGTCTTTTTATAGTAATACTTTTCTCATTAATAAAATTTAAAGTTGATGAAAAAACAGTAAAGATGTGTTTATTCGAGACTAATCGATTGACCTATAATATCCATACATTTGATTGAAGAGTAAGCAAGCTATGGTAATGCTTAATATTTGAAAATAGGGTTTTTTATTATAGAACTTTTTCCATCAACACAATTCAAAGTTGAGGCAATAGCTTAAAAGATTCATTGATTCGAGACAAATCGATTGACCTATAATATTAATACATTTTTTCGGGGAGAAGGAAAATTATAGTAATTTACATATTCTGAAAATCGTTTTTTTTTATAGTTATACTTTTCTCATTAACAAAATTCAATGTTGATGCAAGAACCGAAAAGATGTGTTAATTCACGAAGAATCAATTGACCTATAATATTAATCCATTTTATTGAAGAGTTAGGAAGCTATGGAAGTTATGGTAATTTATATATTTCGAAAATCGTTTTTATAGTAAAAATTGTTTTCACTAACATGATTCAATGTTGATGCAAGAATTTGAAAGATTCCTGGGCGTGAGACGAATCGATTGACCTACAATATTAATACATTTTATCAAAAAGTAGGGAAGTTATGGTAATTCATATATTTTAAAAATCGTTTTTTATAGTAAAAATTTTCTCATTCTCATAATTTGAAGTTGATGCAAGAACAGGAAAAATGTATTGATTCGAGTCGAATCGATTGACCTATAATATTATTTCATTTTATTGAAGAGTAAGGGAGATATGGTATTGCATAATATTTGAAAATACGGTTTTTTGTAGTGAAACTTTTTTTCACTAACATGATTCAATGTTGTTGCAAGAATTCAAAAGATTCCTTGGTTCGAGACGAATCGATTGACCTACAATATTGATACATATTATTAAAGAGTAGGGAAGCTATGGTTATTTATTTATTTTGCAAATCGGGTTTTTATAGTAAAATTTATTTCCTTAATATAACTCAGTCTTGATGCAAGAACAGAAAAGACGTGTTGATCCAAGACGAATCGATTGACCTATAATAATACATTTTATTGAAAAGTAAGAAAGCTATTGTAATGCATAATATTTGAAAACACGGTTTTCTATAGTTAAACTTTTTTCTCTAACATAATTCAAAGTTGATGCAAGGATTTGAATAATTATTTTGTACGAGATGAATTAATTGACCTATAATATTGATGCATTTCATTGATTATTAAAGAAGTTATGGTAATCTATATATTGTTGAAATCGATTCTGTAGCAAAAATTTTCTCATTCTCATAATTTGAAGTTGATGCAAAAATATAAAAGTTGTTTTGATTTAAGAAGAATCAATTGACCTATAATAATACATTTCATTGACGAGTGAGGAAGCTATTGTAATGCATAATACTTGAAAATACGTTTTTTTATAGTAAAACCTTTTTTCAGTAACATAATTCAAAGTTGATGCAAGGATTTGAATCATTATTCTGTACGAGATGAATTGATTGACCTATAATATTTATACATTTTATCGAAAAGTAGGGAAGTTATGGTAATTTATATATTTTTAAAATCGATTTTGTAGTAAAAATTTGCCCATTCTCATAATTTGAAGTTGATGCATGAAAGAAAAGATGTGTTGATTCGAGACGAATCGATTGACCTATAATAATACATTTTATTGAAGAGTAAGGAAGCTATGTTAATGTATAATATTTGAAAATACGGTTTTTTATAGTAATACTTTTTTCTTCAAAATAATTCAAAGTTGATGCAGGAACATGAAAGATTTCTTGGTTCCAGACGAATCGATTGACCTACAATAATAATCCATTTTAATAAAGAGTAGGGAAGTTATGGTCATTTATATATTTTGAAAATCGTTTTTTGTATTAAAATTTTTTTCATTAACATAACTCGAAATTGATGCAAGAACAGAAAAGATGTTTTAATTCGCGAAGAATCAATTGACCTATAATATTGATTCATTTTATTGGAGAGTGGGGCAGCTATGGTAATGCATAATCATTGAAAATACGGTTTTTTGTAGCAAAACTTTTTTCCATTAACATGATTCAATGTTGATGCAAAAATTTGAAAGATTCCTTGTTGTGTGACGAATCGATTGACCTACAATAATAATACATTTTATCAAAAAGTAGGGAAGTTATGGTAATTCATATATTTTTCAAAACGTTATTCATAGTAAAAATTTTCTAATTCTCATAATTTAAAGTTGATGCAAGAACAGAAAAGATGTGTTGATGCGAGTCGAATCGATTGACCTATAATATTATTTCATTTTATTAAAGAGTAAGGAAGATATGGTAATGCACAATATTTGAAAATACGGTTTCTTGTAGTAAAACTTTTTTTCGCTGATATGATTTAATGTTGATGTAAAAATTTAAAAGATTCCTGGGTTTGAGACGAATCGATTGACCTACAATGTAATTATATTTTAGTGAACAGTAGGGAAGTAATGGTAATTCATATATTTTTAAAATCGTTTTTTCATAGTGAAACTATTGTCATCAACATAATTCAAAGTTGATGCGAGAACGGAAAAGATATGTTGATTTGAGACGAATCGATTGACCTATAATATCAATACATTTTATTGAGGAGCAAGGAAGCTGTTGTAATGCATAATATTTGAAAATACGTTTTTTATAATAAAACTTTTTTTCACTAAAATTATTCAGAGTTGATGCAAGGATTTGAAACATTGTTCTGTACGAGACGAATCGATTGACCTATAATAATGCATTTTATTGAAGAGTATGGAAGTTATAGTAGTTTACATATTTTGAAAATCGCCTTTTCATAGTAATACTTTTCTCACTAATATAATTCAAAGTTGATGTAAGGACAGAAAAGATGTGCTGATTCGAGACGGATCGATTGACCTATAATATTAATAAATTTTATTGAAGAGTAGGGAAGTGATGGTAACGTATATATTTTTAAAATAGATTTTTTAAGTAAAATTTTTCTCATTCTCATAATTTAAAGTTCATGCAAAAAAAGAAAAGTTGTTCTGATTCAGAACGAATCGATTGACTTATAACATTGATTCATTTTATTGAAGAGTATGAAAACTATGGTAATGCATAATATTTGAAAATACGGTTTTCTATGATACAAATTTTTTCACTAACATAATTAAAAATTGATGAAAGAATATAAAAGATTCTTAGGTTCGAGACGAATCGATTGACCTATAATAATCCATTTTATTGAAGAGTAAGAAAGCTATTGTAATGCATAATATTTGAAAATACGTTTTTTATAGTAGAACCTTTTTCACTATCATGATTCAGAGTCGATGCAAGGATTTTAAACATTATTCTGTACAAGATGAATCGATTGACCTATAATATTAACACATTTCATTAAAGAGTAGAGAAGTCATAGTATGATATATATTCTGAAAATCGTCTTTTTATACTAATACTTTTCTCATTAACATAATTTAAAAATGATGCAAGAACAGAAGAGATGTGTTGATTTGCAACGAATTAATTGACCTATAATATTGATTCATTTTATTGAAGAGTGAGGAAGCTCTGGTAATGCACAATATTTTGAAATACGGTTTCTTGTAGTAAAACTTTTTCACTAACATGATTCAATGTTGATGCAAAAATTTAAAAGATTCCTGGGCTTAAGACGAATCGATTGACCTACAAGATAATGACATTTTATCGAAAAGTAGGGAAGTTATGGTAATTCATATATTCAAAAAATTGTTTTTTCATAGTGAAACTATTGTCATTAACATAATTCAAAGTTTATGCAAGAACAGAAAAGATATATTGCTTCGAGACGAATCGATTGACCTATAATAATACATTTTATTGAAGAGTAAGGAAGCTACGATAATGCATTATATTTGAAAATACGGTTTTTATAGTACAATTTTTTTCATTATTATGATTCAAAGTTGATGCAAGGACAGAAAAGCTGTGCTGATTCGAGACGAATCGATTGACCTATAATATTATTACATTTTATCAAAGAGTATGGAAGTTATAGTAATTTATATATTTTGAACATAGTTTTTTTATTGTAAAACTTTTGTCATTAACAAAATTCAAAGTTGATGCAAGAACAGAAAATATGTGTTCATTCAAGACGAATCGATTGACCTATAATATTATTACATTCAATCAAAGAGTAGGGAAGTTATCGTAATTCCTATATTTTTAAAATCGATTTAGTAAAAATTTTCTCATTCGAATATTTTGTAGAAAAGTCCTCTTTATCTCGAAAACTCAACAATTCCACAGAAAATTTCACTATTTGGTTGAAAATTGACTTCATAATTAAAAATTCACTCACGAAGTCTGGTTTTAATTCCGGGATAATTTTGAGAGAATTATTAAATAATTGAAAGAGCCCCATTCCCAGGCTTTAAATGCATTTAAACCGCTTTTAATTATTTTACGACCCCTCTATATTTCTGGTCAAAACACCTTTTCTCTCCACTATTATTTTTTTCCCTATTTTCCCACCGGGGAGCTTCAGAAATGGCACGTTTAATTAACAGGAAAAAGCCAACGGGATTTCTACACGATATATGTCAGGAACGACCGGATATTAAATTAATAATCTCACAAGCAAATATAATATCGTGCTGAGTAGCGTGTGCTTCGAGCGAAGGGTCAGTATCGATACGCACACTTATAGATTATTCATACACGTAGCTACATCCAGAAATACACAAATGCGAGAACGGGAAAATTATTAATGAATTTTTTTTTAATTAATTCATTTCTTTTTTTGTGTAATAAATTATGAATCATAATTATGTAACATTTTTTATTTATGAATTTTCTGCACCAAGTTTGCATATTGAAATTTCTAAATAAATAATTTAAATTCATAATAAAATTTAATTCCAAATGTTTCTAAATGTTTATATATATTATTTATTGAAGCGAAAATTAAAATTTTTAATGATTGTTCAATAATGGGAAATAATTCTGTTTTTAAAATTTCGCTATCACATTATAATTAACTTTTTTACATTTTCAAAGAGATAAGAAAAATTAAATTATGGGCAAAAATTTTTTTTGAAGAATTCGAAAAAAAATTTAGAGCTTTTCAATGATTACGAAAAATTTGAGGAGATTAGGTTTTTTCAAGATTTCTAGGAAAATAAAAAAAAGAAGCTTTTCAATCATTACAAAAGATTTGAGATCAAATTTTATCCCAGATTTGTGGGAAAAATTCAAATGGTTCAGGTTTTGTTTTGAAAGAATAATTTTGAGTTTTGAATTTTGCAATTTTGCCATATTACATAATTTTAGAAAAAATTTCAGTGAGTTAAAAATATATTCAAAAGTCTTTAAAGGATGCAAAAATAATTAAAATTTCTAAATTTAAAACATTTCTAAAAAAATTTGTTTATAACATTTTGTAAGGTTTCACGAAAATGAGAAA
Source organism: Andricus quercusramuli (assembly GCA_932178445.1). Taxonomy (NCBI): domain Eukaryota; kingdom Metazoa; phylum Arthropoda; class Insecta; order Hymenoptera; family Cynipidae; genus Andricus; species Andricus quercusramuli. The sequence goes on along the minus strand of CAKNXH010000509.1, from coordinate 74,971 downwards.
AAAAAATTAGGTTCCTAGGAAAATTGATTTTTTTCAAAAAATTAATCTTAAGAGATTATTTAAAAAGATTTCAAAATATTTCTGAAATTTTCAAAGAAGCGAAAGATTTCAAGCAATTTTCTTTAATTTTGCAGAATTAAAAAAAATGCAGGAAAATTTTGAATAATTTTTGAAGATTAGAAGATTTGGAAGGTCTGAAATAATTTGAAAACAAAATTTTCTTAAGATTTGTGTGAAAATTTCCAATGATTTTTTTATTCTTAAAAATTAACTTGAAAAGAAAATTAAAAAAGGTTTTTAAACATTTCAAACGATTTCCTAAAATCTCGAAAAAGGGTCTACAAAATTTACAAAAAAAGAACTGTTTCAATTTAGTAGAATACAAAAATTTCAAAAATAAAAAAAAAATCAAGTTTTAAGAAATATTTAGAAGAATTGGAAAAATTTGAAAAGAGCTTTAATCTTCAAAAGATTTTTAGAAATGTAGATTTTCAAAGATTTAAAAAAAATCGAGGCATTTAGAAATATTTTTAGGAATTTAAGGCGTTTTAAATAAATTATAATTATTCAAAAAATTTGGAATATTTTCGAAAATGCATCGAATATCTTTTAAAAAGACTCAACTTTTTCGTCATATTCTGTAAAATCTTACAAAATAAAAAAAAGTCTTTAAAAACTCCTATATTCTTTTATGACACATCTGAAATATTTAAAAATATTTTCTAATTTTCTCGAAAATCTTATGAAAATTATATTCAAATAAATTTAAAAAACATAAAAATCAATGAATAAAAAAATTAATTATTATCTAAAAAAGAATTTCATCAAAAAAGTTAAATTTTCAACCAAACAGAGTGATTTTTCAGTGAATAGAATACATTTTTAACGAAATACATTAATCTTTAACAAAAATATTGACTTTTAAAGCAAAAGAAAAAATTATCTAAAAACGGTTGAATTTTCAACCCAAAAATATGATTCTTTAACAAAAAAAATTAATTTTCCACCAAAAAGTTAAATTTTCAGAAAACTAGTCTAATTTTTCACCAAATAGTCAAATTTAAACCAAAATATGAATTTAAAAAAAAAAGTAATTTTCTACCGAATTAGTTTAATTTTCTACCCAATTGTTGAATCCTCAATAAAACAAGTTTAATTTAAACAAAAACTGTTGCATTTTTGAGAGAGAAGAATGAATTTTCAACCGAGAAGATTAATTTCAAAAAAAAAAAAAAATTAAAAAAATTACATGAATCTTCAACTAGAAAAGATCAATTTTCAATAAAAATATCAATTTTCAACCAAAAGCGTAATCAACAAAATAACAACAAAATAGATAAATTTTCAAATAAAATGATAATTCTTAAAAAAAAAAAATTCAACGAAAGAATTCAGCGTAAAAATATGATTTTTTAACAAAAAAATTAATTTTCTATGAAAAATGTAAATTTTCATAAAAATAGTTTAATTTTCAACAAAATAGTTCAATTTAAACCAAAAATATAAATTTTCAACAACATTCAAATAGTTTTAATAAACTAGTTCAACTTTCAAACAAGAAGTTCAATTTTTAATTCAAAAGACGAATTTTTAACCAAATACTTCAATTTTCAAATAAAAAAATGAATTTCCCAGTGAAAAAATGAATTTTCAACAAAATTTTTGAATTTTGAAACCATGAGAATGAATTATTATCTACGAAACGGTTGGATTTTCAACTCAAAAATATGATTTTTTTCAAAACAGAATTAATTTTCTATTTAAAAGTAAACTTTTCATATAAATAGTTTAATTTTTGTCCAAATAGTTGAATTTTCAACTAAAAATGATACATTTTGAAGTAAAGTCTTAAATTTTTAAGTTTTTATTCTATGAATTTTTATAAAAAAATTAATTTTCCACCAAAAGTTAAATATTTATAAAAATTGTTTAATTTTGCAATTAATTTAGACCCAAACTGTTACATTTTTAACCAGAAAGGATGAATTTTCATTTGAAAAGATTAATTTTTGACTAAAAAGTTTAAATTTTGATCAAAATGCATGAATCTTCAACTAGAAATGATCAATTTAAAAAAAAAAAAAATATCAATTTGCAACCAAAAAGGAAAGATAATTTTCCAACAAAATACATTAATTTTTAACAAAATCGTTGACAGATAAATCATTTTTACGAATATTTCCCAAAGATTTCAAAGATTTCAAATATGTTGCAAAAATTTAAACAATTTCACAAATATTACCAAATATTTAAAAAAAATTTCAAAGATTTCATGAAGATTTCAAATATTTTGGATAGTTTGAAAAGATTTCACAAAGACTTCAATGATTTTCCGAATAATTCAACAGTTTCAAAAATAAACCAAATGTTTCAAAAATATTTTAGATTTCATAAAAATTTCAATCATTTTCGAAAGTTTTCAAAGATTACACAAATATTTCACAAAGATTTCGGATAGATTCGAAAGATTTCACAAAGGAATGAATGATTTGATTTCACAAAGATTTCAATAATTTCACAAATATTTCAAAAATATTAAAAATATTTCACAAAGATTTCTAAAGATTTCACAAATATTTCACAAAGATTTCAAATTTTTTGCAGAGATTTCCAAAGTTTTCAGAAAGATTTCACAAAGATTTCAAATATTTCGCAAAGATTTCAATAATTTCACAAACATTACGAAATATTTCAGACAGATTTGAATTATTTCCCAAAGATTTCACAAAGATTTCAAATATTTCGCAAAGATTTCAGGAAGATTTCACAAAGATTTCGAATATTTCAGATAGTTATAGAAGATTTCATAAAGACTTCGATCATTTTCCGAAGATTCCAACAATTTTAAAAATATACCAAATATTTACAAAAATACTAGATATAATAAATAGATTTTTAAGATTTCAAAAAAGCATAAATTATTACTCAATGATTTCACAAAGATTTCAATAATTTCACAAATATTTCAAAACCTTTTGAAATATTGCGCAAAGATTTCAGAAAGATTTCACAGAGATTTCAAAGATTTCACAAAGATTCCAAATATTTTGCAAAGATTTAAACAATTTCACAAATATTAACAAATATTTCAAAAAATTTTCAAAGATTTCGTAAGGATTTTAATTATTTCCTAAGGATTTCACAAAGATTTCAAGTATTTCAGATAGTTTTAGAAGATTTCACAAAAACTTCGATCATTTTCTGGAGATTTCAACAATTTCAAAAATATACCATATATTTGAAAAATACTTCAAATATTTTATAAATATTTCAATGATTTCCCAAAGGTTTCACAAAGTTTTTGAATATTTCGTAAAGATTTCAACAATTTCACAAACATTACGAAATATTTCAAAAATATTCCAAAAATTTCGCAAAGATTTCGGATAGTTTAAAAATATTTCACAACAATTTCAATAATTTCACAAAGATTTCACAAAGATTTCGGATAGACTTAAAAGATTTTACAAAGGCATAAATGATTACCCAATGATTTCACAAATATTTCAATAATTTCAAAATTTTTACAAATATTTCATAAATATTTCAATTATTTCCCAAGGATTTCACAAAGATTTAAAATATTCCGGATCGTATTGAAAGATTTCACAAATTCTTTAATGATTCTCCAAAGAACTCAACAGTTTCAAAAATACACCAAATATTTCAAAAATATTTTTAAGATTTTATAAAGATTTCAATGATTTTCCAAAGATTTAAATGATTACACAAATATTTCTTAAAGATTTCGGACAGATTTGAGAAATTTCACAAATGAATGAATGATTTAATTTCACAAAGATTTCAATAATTTTTTCACAAATAATTAATTTCACAAAGATTTCAAAGATTTCACAAAGATTTCAAAGATTTCACAAAGATTTCAAAGATTTCACAAAGATTTCAAAGACTTCACATAGATTTCAAATATTTCGCGAAGATTTCAATAATTTCACAAATATCACCAAATATTTCGAAAATATTTCAAGGATTTCACAAAGATTTCAAATATTTCGGATAGTTTTAAAAGATTTCACAAAGACTTCGATCATTTTTAAAAGAATTCAACAATTTCAAAAATATACCAAATATTTGAAGAATACTTTAAATCTTTTATGAAGATTTCAATAATATCCCAAAGATTTCACATAGATTTCAAAAATGTTCACAAAGATTTCACAAAGATTTCAAATATTTCGCAAAGATTTCAATAATTTCACAAATATTACGAAATATTAAAAAAATATTCCAAATATTCCACAAAGATTTCAGATGGTTTTAAAATATTTTACAAAGATATCAATAATTTTGGAAATATTCGACAAAGATTCCAAAGAATACAAAAATATTTCACAACAATTTCGGATAGATTTGAAAGATTTTGCAAAGGAATGGATGATTCAATTCCACCAAGATTTCAATAATTTCACAAATATTTCAAAAATATTTCGCAAACATTTCCAAAGATTTCAGAAAGGTTCCACAAAGATTTCAAACATTTCACAAATATTTCACAAAGATTTCGGATCGATTTGAAAAATTTCACAAAGGAATGAAAGATTTGATTTCACAAAGATTTCAATAATTTCAAAAATATATTTCGCAAAGATTTCCAAAGATTTCAGGAAGGCTTCACAAAGATTTTACGAAGATTTCAAAGATTTCAGAGAGGTTTCACAAAGATTTCAAAGACTTCACATAGACTTCAAATATTTCGCGAAGATTTCAATAATTTCACAAATATCACCAAATATTTCAAAAATATTTCAATGATTTCACAAAGATTTCAAATATTTCGGATAGTTTTAAAAGATTCCACAAAGACTTCGATCATTTTCAGAAGAATTCAACAATTTCAAAAATATACCAAATATTTGAAGAATACTTTGAATATTTTATGAAGATTTCAATCATTTCCCAAAGATTTCACAAAGATTTCAAACATTCCGCAAAGATTTCAATAATTTCAAAAATATTACCAAATGTTAAAAAAATATTTCAAAGATTTCACCAAGATTTCGGATAGTTTGGAAGTATTTCACAACAATTTCAATAATTTCACAAATATTTCACAAAGATTTCGGATAGACTTGAAAGATTTCACAAAGGCTTGAATGATTACCCGATGATGTCACAAAGATTTCAATAATTTCACAAATATTTCACAAAAATTTCGGGTGGATTTGAAAGATTTCACAAAGGAATGGATGATTTGATTTCACTTCAATAATTTCACAAATATTTCAAAAATATTTCGCAAAGATTTCCAAATATTTCAGAAAAGTTTCACGAAGATTTCAAAGGTTTCACAAAGATTTCAATAATTTCACAAATATCACCAAATATTTCAAATATTTCACAAAGATTTCAAATATTTCGAATAGTTTAAAAAGATTTCACAAAGACTTCGATCATTTGCCGAAGAATTCCACAATTTCAAAAATGTAGCAAATATTTGAACAATACTTTAAATATTTTATGAAGATTTCAATAATTTCCCAAAGATTTCAAAGATTTCACAAAGATTTCACAAAGATTTCAAAAATTCCACAAAGATTTTATTAATTTCAAAAATATTACCAAATATTAAAAAAATATTCCACAAAGATTTCGGATGGTTTTAAAATATTTTACAAAGGTATCGATAATTTCGCAAATATTTCACAAAGATTTCAAATATTTCGGATGGTTTAAAAAGATTTCACAAAGACTTCGATCATTTTCCAAAGAATTCAACAATTAACAATTTACCAAATATTTGATGAATACTTTAAACATTTTATGAAGATTTCAATGATTTCCCAAAGATTTCACAAAGATTTAAAAGATTTTAAATATTCCAATAAGATTTCAGTAATTTCACAAATATTACCAAATATTTAGAAAAAATGTCAAATATTCCACGAAGATTTCGGATGGTTTCAAAATGTTTCACAACGATTTTAATAATTTCACAAAGATTTCACAAAGATTTCCTATTGACTTAAAAGATTTCACAAAGGCATGAATGATTATGTTTTTTTCAATCGCAACTCTACAATTACCCAATGATTTTAGAAAGATTTCAATAATTTCACAAACATTTTAAAACTATTTGAAATATTCCGCAAAGATTTCTAAAGATTTCAGAAAGATTTCACAAAGATTTCAATAATTTCACAAAAATTTTTAAACTATTTGAAATATTCCGCAAAGATTTCTAAAGATTTCAGAAAGATTTCACAAAGATTTCAAATATTTCGGTTAGTTTCAAAATATTTCACAAAGGCATAAATAATTACCCGATGATTTCACAAAGATTTTTAAAACTTCACAAATATTTGAGAAATATATTTAAAAAATTTCGCAAAGATTTCCAAAGATTTCAGAAAGGTTTCAAAAATTTCAAATATTCTGCAAAGATTTGAACAATTTCACAAATGTTAACAAATATTTGAACTATTTGACGACGATTTCGAATAGATTTGAAAGATTTCACAAAGGAATGGATGATTTGATTTCACAACAATTTCAATAATTTCACAAATATTTCAAAAATATTTCGCAAAGATTTCCAAAGATTTCAGAAAGGTTTCACAAAGATTTCAAACATTTAAAAAATATTTCACAAAGATTTCGGATGGATTTAAAACATTTCACAAAGGAATGAATGATTTGATTTCACAAAGATTTCAATAATTTCACAAATATTTCAAAAATATTGCGCAAAGATTTCCAAAGATTTCAGAAAGGTTTCACAAAGATGTCACAAAGATTTCAGAAAGGTTTCACAAAGATTTCAAAGACTTCACATAGATATCAAATATTTCGCGAAGATTTCTATAATTTCACAAATATCAACAAATATCAACAAATATTTCAAAAATATTTCAAACATTTCACAAAGATTTCAAATATTACGGATAGTTTTAAAAGATTTCACAAAGACTTCGATCATTTTCAAAAGAATTCATTTCAAACATTTCACAAAGATTTCAACAATTTCAAAAATATTACCGAATATTTCTAAATTGTTTTAAAGATTTCATAAAGATTTCAATTATTTCCCAAGGATTTCACAAAGATTTCGGATAGATTTGAAAGATTTCACAAAGGCATAAGTGATTGACCGATGATTTCACAAAGATTTCAATAATTTCACAAATATATCAAAAATATTTAATATATTTCGCAAAGATTTCTAAAGATTTCACAAATATTTCACAAATATTTTGCAAGGATTTCCAAAGTTTTCAGAAAGAAATCCGAAAGATTTCAAATATTTCGCAAAGATTTCAATAATTTCACAAATATAACCAAATATTTCAGAAAGATTTAAATTATTTCCCAAAGATTTGACAAGGATTTCAAATATTTTGCAAAGATTTCACAAACATTTCAAATATTTTGCAAAGATTTGAACAATTTCACAAATGTTACCAAATATTCGAAATATTTGACAAAGATTTTGAATAGATTTAAAAGATTTCACAAAGGAATGGATGATTTGATTTCACAAAGATTTGAAAGATTTTACAAAGATTTCAAATATTTTGCAAATATTTAAACAACTTCACAAATATTACGGAATATTTCTACATTTTTTCAAAGATTTCAATTATTTCCCAAGGATTTCCCAAATGATTTCACAAAGATTTCAATGATTTCACAAATATTCCAAAAATATTAAAAATATTTTGCAAAGATTTCTAAAGATTTCACAAATATTTTGCAAGGATTTCCAAAGTTTTCAGAAAGAAATCGGAAAGATTCCAAATATTTCGCAAAGATTTCAATAATTTCACAAATATTACCAAAAATTCAAATATTCCAAAAAGATTTCGGATGGTTTCAAAATATTTCACAACGATTTCAATAATTTCACAAATATTTCACAAAGATTTCGGATAGACTTGAAAGATCTCACAAAGACTTCACGAAGATTTCAAAGATTTCACAAAGATTTCAATAATTTCACAAATATCACCAAATATTTCAAAAATTTTTCAAATGTTTCACAAAGACTTCAAAGATTTCACAAAGATTTCAAGAATTTCAGGAATACCACCAAATATTTCAAAAATGTTTCAAATATTTCACAAAATACTTTAAATCTTTGATGAAGATTTCAATGATTTCCCAAAGATTTCACAAAGATTTCAAAGATTTCAAATATTCCAATAAGATTTCAATAATTTCACAAATATTACCAAAAATTCAAATATTCCACAAAGATTTCGGATGGTTTCAAAATATTTCACAACGATTTCAATAATTTCACAAATATTTCACAAAGATTTCGGATAGACTTG
>CAKNXH010000509.1:33124-45861 GCA_932178445.1 Andricus quercusramuli | reverse complement strand
TGGAATTATTGGGATTATTGATCTTGGATTATTAAAAGAAAATGAATAATTATAAGACAAATAGAACATGCTTGAAGAAGTGTTAGAGATTGTTTTAAATGTTCTGGTGGAATGATAGGATAAGAGATGTTTGGCTTTAGATTGTTAAAAATGATTTATAAAGTGTCCTATAAATATTTGGGGTCCCATTGACCCCAAACACAATATCAAAAAAAATCTTGAACAATGCAGTAATTTTGAATTATTTGGATTGTTGATCTTGGATTATTAAAATAAAATTAATAATTATAAGACAAATAAAACATGTTTGAGGAAGGGTTAGAGATGGTTTTAAATGTTCTTGTGGATTGATGGAGTGAGATATGTTTGGCTATAGACTGATAAAGATGATTTGTAAGGATGATATCCTTATCATGTTTATCATCTAATTTGCTACTAACACAATATAATCTCTTAAACAACTATTAATCAATGTAGAGAGTAGTTTTTCCAAGCGTAGCATTTTTGATCTTATGTTATTGAAAGAAAACTTAAAATTAGAAGAAAAATTTCAAATTTGTTTGGAGGGGTTAGAGATGGTTTTAGATATTCTTGGGGTTGATAGGGTAAGAAATGTTTAGCCATAGATGGTTAAAGATGATTAAAATGATGAACCTTAAATTAGAATAGTTGAATTTCAAACAACAAAAATGAATCTTCAACTGAGGTGATTGATCCTTACCTGGAATAGTTGAATTTTCAACAATAAAATATGAATTTTCAACTAAAATGATGAACCTCAAATTGAAGAAGTTGAATTTTAAACCGCTTTAAATGTTTTTTCAACAAAATAAATCAATTCTGATCCCAATAGTGGAATTTTTAACTGAAAAAGATCAGGTTTCATTCAAAAATGGAATAGTTAAATTTTCCGTTAAAAACATTAGTGTTTCAGCAAATTAAAATAAAACATTTTTCAACCTCACTCATAAATTTGCAACAGAATATTTTAATTTTCTACTGGAAAAGACGAATTTTCAACTAAATAGTTGACTTTTGAGTTCAGAAAAATAATTTTTCAATCAAAAATTGATAAGTTAAATTTTCAGTTGAAAAGATTAATTTTCAAACGAACTGATGAATTTTCAACTAAAATGATGAACCTTTAAATTGGAATTTAAACAACAAAAAATGAATTTTCAATTAAAATGATGAATCCTTAACTGGAATAGTTAAATTTTCAACAAAAACAAAATATGAATTTTCAACCAAGCAGATTTATTTCTACCAAAAAAGACTATCAGCAAGTTTGACACATTAGAATTGTTGATCCTGAATTATTGAAAGAAAACTTGAAATTAGAGGGAAGATAGACAATTTCCTAGGTAGGATTATAGATGGTTTTAAATGTTTTTTTGGATTAATAGGGTGAGAGATGTCTCACTTCAGATTGTGAAAGCTAATTCGTAAGTTATTATTAAGATGTTTGGTGTCCAATCGGTTCCAATATATAATTCCTAAAATACTTTCAACCAATCAAGAAATTTTGATTTATTATAATTCTAGTCCTTGGATTATGAAAAGAAAACTTAACATTACAAAAAAATATATAAATAGTGAGGAAGGGTTAGAGATGGCTTCAAATGTTCTTGTGGATTAATAGGGTGAAGAATTATTTACTCATATTATTATTAAAGCTAATTTGTAAGGTATTTTTAAGATGTTTGGAAATTGGCTTAAACACAATATGATCCCCAAAACTCTCCTAACCAACGCAGTAGATTTGTGTCATTAGGATTATCGATTTTGCATCATGAAATGAAGACGTAGAATTAGAATACAACCAGATGATGTTTGAGAAGGGTTGAAGATGCTGCTCAATTCCTTATTGATTGATAGGGTAAGATTCCTTTGGATTTAGATTGTTAAAGATGTTTCGTAAGGCACTGTTATCATGTTTGGGGTCGCCCAAAACACAATATAATCCCTAGAACACTATTAACCAATGCAGCAAGATGGTTTTCTTTATTAAAATTGTTGATCTTGGATTGATAAAGAAAATTTTAAAATTATAAAAAAATATAAGAATGTTGAGGAAGGTTTAGAGATGGCTCTAAATGTTCTTATGGATCAATAGGGTAAGGAATGTTTGACTCATAGTATTATCAAAGTTCATTTGTAAGGTATTCATGAGATGTTTGGAAATTGACTTCAAACACAATATAATCCTCAAAACGCTCCTAATCAACGCAGTAGATTTGTTTCATCAGGATGGTCGATCTTGCATTATTGAAAGAAGATTTACATTAAAATAAAACTAGATAATGTTTGAGGAAGAGTTAGCGATGATGCTAAATTCCTTATTAATTTATAGAGTGAGATTTGCTTGGATATAGATTGTCAAAGATGATTCGTAAAGGATTCTAAACATGTTTGGGGTCTATGTGCCCCCAAACACAATATAATCCCTAGAACACTCTTAAGCAATGCAGCAAAAGATTGTTTTCTTTATTACAGTTGTTGATTTTGGATTGATGAAGGAAGTCTCAAAACCGGAAAAAAATATAAGAATGTTGAGGAAAGGTTAGAGATGGCTTTAAATGTTCTTGTGGATTAATAGGGTAAGGAATGTTTGAATCATAATATTATTAAAGTTATTTGTAAAGTAATCTCAAGATGTTTGGAAATTAGCTTCAAACACAATATAGTAACCAAAACTCTCCTAACCAACACAGTAGATTTGTTTGATTAGGATTGTCAATCTTGCGTTATTAGAAGAAGACTCAGAATTGAAATAAAACTAGATAATGTTTGAGAAGGGTTGGAGATGCTGCTAAATTCCTTATTGATTGATAGGGTAAGGTTTGTTTGGATTTAGATTGTTGAAGATGATTCATCATCTAATCATGTTTGGGGTCTATGTGGTCCCATACACAATATAGTCCCTAAAACACTCTTAACCAGTTTAGCAAGATTTTTTTCTTTCTTACAATTGTTGATCTTGGATTAATAAAGAAAATCTCAAAACTGGAAAAAAATACAAGAATGTTGAGGAAAGGTTAGAGATGGCTTTAAATGTTCTTGTGGATTAAAAGGGTGAGAAATGTTTGAATCATAATATTATTAAAGTTATTTGTAAAGTATTCATAAGATGTTTGGAAATTAGCTTGAAACACAATATAATCCCCAAAACTCTCCTAACCAACAAAGTAGATTTGTTTGATCAGCATTGTCAATCTTGCGTTATTAGAAGAAGACTCAGAATTAGAATGAAACTAGATACTCTTTGAGAAGGGTTAGAAATGATGCTACATTTCTTATTGATTGGCAGGGTAAGGTTTGTTTGGATTTAGATTGCTGAAAATGATTCCTAAGGCATTGTCATCATCTTTGGGGTCTAAGTTGCCTCAAACACCATATAATTCCTAGAACACTTCCAACTAATTCAGCAAAAATTGTTCAAGAGTCGATGAAGGGTTAGAGATGGCTTTAATGTTCCTGTGGATTATTAGGGTAAGAAATTTTTGAGTCATAATATTATTGGAGTTAAGTTGTGAGGTATTCTTAAGATGTTTGGAAATTGGCTTCAAACACAATATAATACCCAAAACTCTCCTAAACAATGCAGTATATTTGTTTCATTAGGATTGTCGATTTTGTATTATTTAAAGAAGACGTAGAATCATAATAAAACTAGATAATGTTTGAAAAGGGTTAGAAATGATGCTACATTTCTTATTGATTGATAGGGTAAGATTTGTTTGGATCTAGATGGTTAAAGATGATTCGTAAGGCATTCTAATCATGTTTGGGGTCTAAGTGTCCCCAAACACAATATAATCCCTAGAACACTCTTAAACAATGCAGCAAGATTGTTTTCTTTTTCACAATTCGTGATCTTGGATTATTAAAGGAAAACTCCAAATCAGAAAAAAATATAAGAATGTTGAGGAAAGGTTAGAGATGGCTTTAAATGTTCTTGTGGATTGATAGGGTAAAAAATGTTTGACTCATAATATTATTAAAGTCAATTTGTAAAGTATTCTTAAGATGTTTGGAAATTGGCTTCAAACACAATATAATCCCCAAAACGTTCCTTACTAACAAAGTAGATTTGTTTTATTAGGATTGTCAATCTTGCATTATTAATAGAAGACTCAGAATTAGAATGAAACTAGATACTGTTTGAAGAGGGTTAGAAATGATGCTAAATTTCTTCTTGATTGATAGGGTAAGGTTTGTTTGGATTTAGATTGTTGAAGATGATTCATCATCTAATCATGTTTGGGGTCTATGTGGCCACAGACACAATATAATCCCTAGAACACTCTTGAGCAATGCAACTAGATTGTTTTCTTTTTTACAATTGTTGATCTTGGATTAATACAGGAAAATTCAAAATGAGAACAAAATATATGACTGTTGACGAAGGTTCAGAGATGTCTCCAAATTTTCTAACTATCCTAACCAACGCAGTAGATTTGTTTTGTTAGGATTATCGATTTTGCATCATTAAAAGAAGACGTAGAATTAGGCTTAAAAAAAATCATGTTTGAGGAAGGGTTGGAGATGATACTAAATTCCTTATTGATTGATAGGGTAAGATTTGTTTAATAACGAATGAAGAACATAATAACATAACATAACAAATAGAATAATAATCTTTAGAACACTCTTAACCAATTCAGGAAGATTGTTTTCTTTATTACAATTATTGATCTTGTATTAATAAAGAAAATCTCAAAACTGGAAAAAAATATAAGAATGTTCTTGTGGATTAATAGGGTAAGGAATGTTTGAATCATAATATCATTAAAGTTATTTGTAAATTATTCTTCAGATGTTTGGAAATTGGCTTCAAACCCAATATAGTCCCCAAAACTCTCCTAACCAACACAGTAGATTTGTTTGATCAGGATTGCCAATCTTGCCTTATTAAAAGAAGACTTAGAATTAGAATAAAACTAGATAATGTTTGAGAAGGGTTAGAGATGTTGCTAAATCCCTTATTGATTGATAGGGTAAGATTGGTTTGATTGAGATTGTTGAAAATGATTCGTAAGGCATTGTCATCATCTTTGGGGTCTAAGTTGCCTCAAACACCATATAATTCCTGGAACACTTTCAACTAATTCAGCAAAAATTGTTCAAGAGTCGATGAAGGGTTAGAGATGGCTTTAATGTTCCTGTGGATTATTAGGGTAAGCAATTTTTGAGTCATAATATTATTGAAGTTAAGTTGTGAGGTATTCTTAAGATGTTTGGAAATTGGCTTCAAACACAATATAATCTCCAAAACGTTCCTTACTAACAAAGTAGATTTGTTTTATTAGGATTGTCAATCTTGCGTTATTAAAAGAAGACTCAGAATTAGAATGAAACTAGATACTGTTTCAGAAGGGTTAGAAATGATGCTAAATTTCTTCTTGATTGATAGGGTAAGGTTTGTTTGTATTTAGATTGTTGAAGATGATTCATTATCTAATCATGTTTGGGGTCAAAGTGGCCCCAAACATAATATAATCCCTAAAACACTCTTAAACAGTGTAGCAAGATTGTTTTCTTTCTTACAATTGTTGATCTTGGATTAATAAAGAAAATCTCAAAACTGGAAAAAAATACAAGAATGTTGAGGAAAGGTTAGAGATAGCTTTAAATGTTCTTGTGGATTAAAAGGGTGAGAAATGTTTGAATCATAATATTATTAAAGTTATTTGTAAAGTATTCATAAGATGTTTGGAAATTAGCTTGAAACACAATATAATCCCCAAAACTCTCCTAACCAACACAGTAGATTTGTTTGATCAGCATTGTCAATATTGCGTTATTAGAAGAAGACTCAGAATTAAAATGAAATTAGATAATCTTTGAGAAGGGTTAGAAATGATGCTACATTTCTTATTGATTGGCAGGGTAAGGTTTGTTTGAATTTAGATTGTTGAAGATGATTCTTAAGGCATTGTAATCATGTTTGTGGTGGATTAATAGAGTAAGATATTTTTGAGTCATAATATCATTAAAGTTAATTTGTGAGGTATTCTGAAGATGTTTGGAAATTGTCTTCAAACCCAATATAATCCCCAAAACGTTCCTTACTAACAAACTACATTTGTTTTATTAGGATTTTCAATCTTGCGTTATTAAAAGAAGACTCAGAATTAGAATGAAACTAGATAATGTTTGAGAAGGGTTGGAGATGCTCCTAAATTCCTTATCGATTGATGGGTGAGGTTTGTTTGGATTTTGATTGTTGAAAATGATTCTTAAGTCATTGTAATCATGTTTGGTGTCTATGTTGCCTCAAACGCTATATCATCCCTAGAACACTTTCAACTAATTCAGAAAAAATTGGTTAAGAGTCGAGGAAGTGCTAGAGATGGCTTAAAAATGTTCCTGTGGATTGATAGGGTAAGAAATTTTTGACTCATAATATTATTAAACTTAATTTGTAAGGTATTCTTAGGATGTTTGGAAATTGGATTTAAACACAATATAATCCCCGAAACGCTCCTAACTAACAAAGTAGATTTGTTTTATTAGGTTTATCAATCTTGCGTCATTAAAAGAATACTTAGAATTAGAATGAGATTAGATAATGTTTAAGGAAGGTTAGAGATGATGCTAAATCCCTTATTGATTTACAGGGTGAGATTAGTTTGGATCCAGATTGTTAAAGATGATTCGTAAGGCATCGTGATCATGTATGGTGTCTATGTGGTCACAAACACGATATCATTCCTAGAACACTCTTAATCAAGGCAGCAAGATTGTTTCTTTATTACAATTGTTGATCTTGGATCAATAAAGGAAAACTCAAAATTAGAAAAAAAGACAAGAATATTGAGGAAGGGTTAGAGATGGCTTTAAATGTCCTTATGGATTAATTGAATGAGAAATGTTTAACCCATTATATTATTAAAGTTAATTTGTAATGTATTTTTAAGGTATTTGGAAAAATTGTCTTCAAAGGCAATATAATCCCCAAAACGCTCCCAGCCAAGGCAGTAGATTTGTTCTATTAGGATTGTCAATCTTTCATTATTAAAAGAAGACTTAGAATTAGAATGAGACTAGATAATGTTTAAGAAGGGTTAGAGATGATGCTAAATCCCTTATTGATTGATAGGGTAAGATTTGTTTGGATTCAGATTGTTAAAGATGATTCGTAAGGCATTCTAACCATGTTTAGGGTTTAAGTGTCCCCATACACAATATAATCCCTGGAACACTCTTAGCTAATGCAGTAAGATTGTTTTCTTTTTTTAAATTGTTGATCTTGGATTAATAAAGGAAAACTCAAAACTAGAGAAAAATGTAAGAATATTGACGAAGGTTCAGAGATGTCGTTAAATTTTCTTGTGGATTAACAGGGTAAGAAATGTTTGCCTCATAATATCATTATACCTGATTTGTAAGGTATTCTTAAGATGTTTGGGAATTAGCTTCAAACACAATATAATCTCCAAAACACTCCTAACCAACGCAGTAGATTTGTTTTATTAGGATTGTCAATCTTGCATTATTAATAGAAGACTCAGAATTAGAATGAAACTAGATAATGTTTGAGAAGGGTTAGAAATGATGCTAAATTTCTTCTTAAATAATAGGGTAAGGTTTGTTTGCATTCAGATTGTTGAAGATGTATCATCATCTAATCATGTTTGGGTTCTATGTAGCCACACACACAATATAATCCCTAAAACACTCTTAACCAATGCAGCAAGTTTGTTTCCTTCATTCGAATTTTTGATTTTGGATCTTTAACGGAAAACTTGAGATTAGAAAAAAAAATTTGGGAAGGATTAGAGATGCTTTTAAATGTTCTTGTGGATTAATAGGGTGAGAAATGTTTGACTTATATTGTGAAAGATAATCTATAAGGTATTTCAATATAATCCCCGAAATGCTCTTACACAATGCAAAGTATTTTCTTTACTAGGATTTTTGATCTTCGATTATTAAAAAAAAACTAAAATCCGAAGATAAATAGCAAATGTTTAACAAAGGATTAAGAATAGTTTTTAATTATCTTGTGGCCTTATAAAGTAAGAGATGTTTGGTTTTAGATTGTTGATGATAATGTTGTAATTCCAGACGAATATTGAACATTTTTTTTAGTGGATTGTCTTAATCGTTAACGAGAAATTATTTTCTGTTTTAGTTTTATGAACCCTCAAAAAAGCTTTGAGGATAGAAGGCATCCGCATGTTATTAAAAATGATAAATTCCATTTTCTGCTCAATGTATCCAAGATACGATATAATTTTCTGAAGCAAAATTAGCTTCAAAAACCTCTACAACATTTTCTGTAGGCCATTTTTTAATAAGACACATAATAATTATAATATTATACAAAAATATTCTAAAATAAGCTGCAAGAATACTTTCAGCTCTTTCTTAGAAAAATTTTTCACGATAATTCAATAATATATTATTTAAGATAAATTATCAAACTTTTTTATAATTTATTCCAGATTCCTGGCATTCATTCAGTTGATGAATATAAAATTTAATTGAATATTTACCACTCTTGTTTAACAAGTATAACATAAGTTCACACAAGTTTCTAAAATAGTGCCTAGGTAAATAAGACCATTATCTAGATTGGTTCTCACCCTAAAAAATTTCACTGGGGTGCCAAGGAGATAAAGAAATGCCACCATTTGTGACACGAAATACATAATTGGTTGCTTCATCCGGTGGACTAATGACCTGTTTTTGTAAATTAATATTTTGTTAAAATTAGTAAAAGAGTAAACATAATACAGATAATAGTATAATATTATTAAAAAATTATTGTTTTTGATGCTCATCAATTATTTGTTCACAACTGAAAAGCCAAAGAAAATTGGAAGATTTAAAAAAAATCGCAACTCTCTAATGGAAGGTCGTTATAAACAATAATTAATTGTTTAGATTTTTTATTGAATTAAAATAACTATGACCTCTCTCTAACTGAAAATTTAACAAAAAGCTGAAAATTTCAGAAAAATCAGAGACTTTGTATATCTAATTTAAGAGAAAATTGCTACAAACAATAATAAATTGTTTAAATAGTTTTTTGAAACTTATCAGTAGCTGAGAATTTTTAAGAAATAATCTTTTTTTTCGAAATGCAGTATTTTTTGACTGAACATAGATTATTTTTAATTATTCGAAGAGGGGACTCTTATTTTTTAAATTGATCTGAAAAAAAATAAATTTTAAAAATGACATAATGGCGGCAGTTTTTCGTTGATGTTTCATCATTTTAGTTAAAAACCCTTTTTTTTAATTATTTAACTGAAAATTTAACTATTTCATTTTTGGTTCGAAATGTGTCTGTTTCAAATTCAAATTTAACAATTTAGTTGAAAATAAATTTTGTTGTTAAAAAATAATTCTTTTGGTTTGGAAATTAGTTTTTTTTATTGAAAACTAAATTTTTTAACTGGAAAATCTATTTTTTTCGAAAATTTATCTTTTTTAATGCAAATGTCATTTTTCTGGTTAAAAATTCATCTTTTCCGTTGAAAATTTGAAAATTCTGTTGAAAAATCAATTTTTTTTTTACTAAAAATTGAACTTCTCTCTTATGGGTGGAAAATTGATCTGTGTTAGTTGCAAATTTAACTATTTCATTGTTTTTTTTTCATTTATTTTATTGAAAATTTATTTTTTCAATTAAAAATTTAGCTACTCTACCAATTGTTGAAAATTCATCTTTCTCCGGTTGAAATTCGTGTATTTTGTTAAAAAAATTTCTTTTGAGACAGAAAATTAGTTTCTGGGGTTGAAAATTCAACTGTTTCCTTGAAAATTTGTTGTTGTTCGAAAAGCATGTATTTTGTTGAGAATTTTTTGTTGTTGTTAAAAGATTCAATTAACAGGTTGAAAATTTTTTTGTCCTTGAAGATTCAATTTTTTTATTCAAAAATTTATTTTTTGTTGTTAAAAATTTGGTGACAAATTGTTTTCTTTAGTTAAAAATTAATTCTTCTAACTGAAAATTTAACTATTTCGATAAAAAAAAACAAATTTCATTGAAAAATCATCACTTCTGTTAAAAATTAATTTCTTCAACTGAAAATTTAACTATTTCTTTTTTTTTTTTTTTTAAATTTATTCAACTTTTTTGGTTGAAAATTTAACAATTTCGTGGAACATATATTTTAATTGGTTGAAAATTAATTTTTTGTTACTAAAAGTCTAACTGTTCCATTTTGGGTTGAAAATTCATTTCTTTGGTTAAAAATTCAATTATTTTGTTGAGAATTTTGTTGAAAAATTTATTTTGCTTACGTTTGAACTATTCTTTTTTTTTTTTTGAATTTGAAAAAAAATTTTAATGCATTTATTTTGTTAAAAATTTGTCTTTTTTGTGAAGAAATTCAGTTAACAGGTTAAACATTTATTTATTTTTTCCTTGAACAGTCAATCTTTTTAGTTGAAAATTTATTATTATTTTTTGTTTGAAAATTTTAGTAATGATTTTTTATTAATTCTATTTTTCCTTAAAAATGTATCTTTTTTAGCGTAAAAGTAATGTATTTTTTTCGAAATTTTTCTTTTTTTGGTAGAAAATTAATTTCCGGGTTGGAAATTTAACTATTTCGGTAAAAAAAATTCTGTTGAAAATTCATCAATTCGGTCAAAAATTAATTTCTTCAACTGAAAATTCAACTATTCCATTTTTTGTAAAAATTTTATTCAACTTTTTTGGTTGAAAATTCATCTTTCTGTTTGAAAATTCAAGTGTTCCGTTTAACACATATTTTAATTAGTTGAAAATTAATTTTTTGTCAATGAAAGTTCAACTATTCTGTTTTGGGTTAAAAATTCATTTCTTCGGTTAAAAATTAACTATATTGTTGGATTTTTTTTCAAATTTATTTTGCTCACTTTTAATCTATTCCATTTTTAGTTGATTTTCTCTCGAATTTAAAATGCACTTATTTGGTTGAAAATTTGTCTTTTTTTGGTAGAAAATTCAATTAATAGGGTAACAAATTTTTTTTCGAAGATTCAATCTTTTTATTTAAAAAATAATTCATTTGGTTGAAGATGCAACTATTTTGTTAGAAATTTTTTTTTCAGTTTAAAATTAATTCCCCTAACTGGAATTGTTTTTTTTTATTATTATTAATTCCATTTTCATTTCAAAATTCGTTTTTTTTTTTAGTTGAAAATCCTTTTTTTTTAATCGTATTTTCGGTTGAAATTTCAACTTTTTAAAAATATTTTCGTCTTAAAAAATGAACGTTTTGGATCCGATTTTTTTTCATCTACTGAAAAATCTGATTTTTTTTAAATTCATATTTTTTAGTTTGACTTAAACTGTTTTTGATTAATAATAAGAATATTTTTGATGGAAATATCAACTATTACGCTTTTTGAAAATGTAACCTTTTTGTTGAATATTCCTGTTTTCATAGTTGAAAATTAATTGTACACATTTTTTTATGTAATTTTCAAATTTTTTTATGGATCAATCAAATCAACCAATCAAAATCCCGCGTCGAATAAAAAAGTAAAATACAAAATATCTTTGCACTTTAGAAGACAAAGCATTTTGAAATTTTTTTTCTGGGTATACTAATGTAATCTTCAAATTATTATAAACAAAAAAAGTTTTTCGAAAACATTAAAATGCGGTGAAAAATGTGAAATTAGTGGATTGTTCATTTTTCGATTTGTATTCTATTCCTCATTCTGAAGATAAATTTTGTGAGACTAATATTAACAATTCTGTCCAAAATGTATAAAAACGTTTTTTCTTCTAATGTGAAATGCGTGTTAAACTTTATGTGGAAATATCAATTTTTTCGAAAAAAAAAAAAAAAAAAAACACGTGTTCTAATGCAGTTTTGGACCACCCTACTAGATTACCAAATATGATTCGTAATGATGGTATTCTCCACTTGTTTTGGGTCCAATTTGCCCCAAACACAATCCCTAATCCCAAAATCTTATCCCCCTAACTCATAACCAAGAACCATTTATCATCAGCAAAACGGAAACACCAACCTCACCAAGTCGAGAGCTTAAAATCATAGTCATGATGAACGAGATGAATCTCCCTCAAGTGCGTACATCCGAAAATTACAAATTTTCCTGATGACCGAATTGTCGAGTTTTGTCACATTCGAAATATAGATCATAAATTTAAATTTTGATAAACACTCAATTATTTTATTTATTTGTCAATTTAGAAGAATTAATAATAATTTAAACAATTTTCATAAAGGAATGTAAAGTTTGCCTATTTTTTACCAAATAGGTAGAGTTTGTCTATTTTTCTAGGAATAGGCTCAATTGTTTACAGAATTAGGTTAGAATATCTTTCTTATGACTTTTTTTATATAATGCTCTTCAAATTTTAAAGAAATAATTATTATCTGAAGAATGTTAATAAAAAAATTAAGAATTCGACCATTTTTCTACGAATAGGCTCAATTTTTTTATGGAATAAATAATTTCGATGACTTCATCATGCTCTTCAAATTTCCAAGATTTATTAATTATTTTAAATATTTTTATTGGGAAATTAATTGTTTGGCCATTTTTTTCTTTTTTTTACAGAGTCAACTAAGAATATTTTTCCGATGACTTTAGTATGCTCTTCAAATTTCCAAGATTTTTCAATTATTTAAAATATTTTCATTGGGAAATTAAGAGTTTGGCAATTTTTTTTACAGAATCAACTAAGAATATCTTTCCGATGACTCTATCATGCTCTTCAAATTTACAAGATTTATTAATTATTTATTATATTTTTA
>CAKNXH010000509.1:8713-28124 GCA_932178445.1 Andricus quercusramuli | reverse complement strand
AAAAATCTCATTTTCAACCAAAAATATCAATTTTCAACCAATAAGATGGATGTTCAACAAAGTACATGTATTTTTATCTAAAAAAAATCAAATTTGAATCAAAGCTAGAATAGTTAAAATTGGTATACACACTACAGTTTTATAACGAGGTATACACACTGGGTTAGGGTCACCCGGCAAACTTTAACAGCTCATATTTTCATTCTTTATTGAATAATTTTGTCTCTTTTTTCTTGGGTTTTATAGAGAAAATCCTCAAGAATTGAACGATATGGTTCTGAAGGTGATAGATATGAAAAAACATATGCATATTTTTAAATAAACAAAGACATCTTGAAAATTTTTGTGAAAAAATCACGTTTTTTCTAAAAGGCTGTTGTTTACATAAAAATCAAGATAAATAGGCTCAAATACTGATAAATGAAAACTTCAAGATTTGTACTTTGAAAATTTGTTTTCGGATTTTTCATATTTTCTGAAAAACATATTTGTTTAGTGATTCGTAAGTATAGGCAAATTTCTGGTTCCGCGCGGATAAGTCATGCTATCAGAATACTTCATTTCTCGGCGAAAATTAATTATTTGAACTATATTAACGTTCATGATTTCCTTTATTTATATATTGTTATAAAATTAATAAAGTTAATAAAAAAACGCAAAAGTTTAAACAAATTCTCAATTTTTCGGTTTCGGGGATAGAATTATATATAAAATATCATATTTTTTTAGCGTCATTCTTTATTCAAAATCAAAATATGAGTGAAAGACTTGAAAATAATTTTTTTACATAAATAGCGTCTTTCGCATTTCAAGCATAAACACGGCGAATTTTCGCACGCGTTAACATTTTGATGAAGTAGCTGCAAAAAATAAATAATTTTTATTGATATTTTGTTCTAAAGAATATCACAGCGAGGTATCTCGCACGTGAGTGTAAATCAGTCACGTACGCATACACATACATACACAAACAATACACTCATGCACACGAATTATACTTCTTATTTTCAACATAAGCTATGTACATTACAAATATACAAATAAAATAACATTCACTTACATTTAGATTTTCTGCTTTTCTGGATTTTGTAACACCATATACACACTGGGTGTAGTAGTACAGGCCAATAACTATTCCCCCCTGGGTGCAGACCCACATTCTTCTTGTTTCGAAATAACAGACCATGCAAAATCGCGCCAGGTTAGCGTAACCCAATGTGTATACCAAGGGTTAATTAGAAATGTCCCTGATGGCCAAATCGTCGAGTTTTGTCAAAATCGAAATATAGATCATAATTCTGATGAGGTGGTGCCTCCGACGAAAGACTAATGATGCATTAATCACTCGCTCTAGATTTCTCGGTACAAGCCAAAGTGGTCTGGCGGATGGATCATTCGAAGCAGATGGCTCATTTCCGATTTTTCATTCTTATTCTTAGCAGCTGTCCGCTCTCTTCGACGCCTTGGACTTCGTGGTGCATCGTACAAACGTCTCTTTATTGCACGGCCTTCATGCCACGAGTACTGGTACTACAAACTACGCACTATATGACTACAGACTCGACATTAGGCACGCGTGAAAAGCCAGGAGAGTCATATCCCCGATTTTGCGCTGTTCTTGAGATCCTCCATGCGAGGAGGATTTAGACTTCTTGATGAAGCGGATCAAGTCCAAGACGATGCAAGAGGAATGGAAATTTATAAGCAGTCCACTGTCCCGAGGATATGAGAGAGGTTCGAGTATTGTACTGGTAATGGAGTGGATATTATAAATAGTGGACTAATAGAGACCTTCTGACCTTACAGAATGTCCCTTCCAAGTTCCAACTCAAAAGCTTCAGGCTTTGACTGATGGCTTGCTGGACAATTCACTTTCAAGAGATTTATTGCTTTCGAGGCGAGAGGACGATTAAGATTTGATCTTTTTTGTAGACTTATTCAACTTGCGCTGTTTCCTTTGCTAATATACGCTATCTATTGATCATAAAACTAACTATCCTTCATATAATAACTGGTAACCTCCATTGGTCCAGATCATGATAGTCGCCATTTTGTAGTAAATGATACGTTAACGAACGTCGGATAGCGGAAAAAGTAACGCTAAACTCGCAGAGCATACGCAGTAACGTCAACACATGACTTTTTTGCTACGGTACGCTATGCAGGATCTCCCTATTATCGGTTATCGATGAAATAAGAAATCTACTTTTATACTTATGTTGACTTTCATTTTAATATACAGGTCACCAAAAATTAGTGAAATACTTTTTAAATATATTAACAAAGTCACCAAAAATTCTATGCATAATAATCCTATAGATGAAAACGCGTAATTTCATGGAGGAAGATTTTCTGTTAGCTATAATAAGTCATAGGGTGATCTCTATATTTTAAAATCAAAACTAACAGAATTAAAAGAGTAGATTTCTCATTTCATCGAATTTCGACTTATTTATTTTCACTATTACTTTCAATGTAAGTTGTTATTGAAGATATTAAATCTTTGGTTGTTATGACTGACTTTCTCAATACACGGCATCAAATAAAATGTATTTCAGTAGTTTTTCTACATTTCTAATCCAGTCGCACACTGTTAGAAAAATCTGTATGAGATTTAATATACATGTGTGTGAAGCAAATATGCACTACCGCTACTGAAATCTAACATACATGGGTGCAGTGAATTTAATATACATGTGTATTAAATTTTATATACATGTGTATTAAATTTAATATACATGTGTATTAAATTTAATATACTGGTCGGTATAGCAGTGTGCATGAAAACTCAAAGTGCTTTCATTTCTTCAAATTCTATCAAATATTCGCAATTACATTAATAA
This sequence comes from Andricus quercusramuli, assembly GCA_932178445.1. Classification (NCBI taxonomy): domain Eukaryota; kingdom Metazoa; phylum Arthropoda; class Insecta; order Hymenoptera; family Cynipidae; genus Andricus; species Andricus quercusramuli. The sequence goes on along the minus strand of CAKNXH010000509.1, from coordinate 25,281 downwards.
TCTAGAATTAGTCGACTGAATTATTATTTATAATGAAAGTGCGACGTACGGGTGGAACTTTTTCTAAAATCCAGTCTAAATAGTAAAAATGTAATGCTAGTACAGTTGATTGTAGGTTAGGTCTGTTATTTGTTTGCTTAATTGATCTTTTCGACTCAAAATCCAGTCATATTTTTGATTAACTGGAAGAAGGTATCATGTTTTATTACTTAGAGTCGAAAATTCATGTTGAACTTATTTTAAATTTGTGTTAAATGGAATTATCTGATTTTTCTTGCAAGTGATTAACATGAATGTATATGAAATATAATATACACGCTCTTAATGACGATTTAATATGATTGATATATGAATTTTAATACACATGAGTATCTCAAATTTAATATTATTTTTAACAGTGCAGATGTTCTTCTTTGTCATTGGATATGCGCGTTATATTTTGGCCGATCTACACTATATTCTACTGCATTAGATTAAATGAATGACAAAACATTTTTATATTGTGAACTGATTAATTAATTATTAACTGATTCTATTAAAACTTACATTTTCTGGAATGTGTTTAGAAAGTTATTGATGATTGAAATTGTCAGAAATTAGAGTTCAAGTTTGAAAAAAAAACATAAAGTAAAAATTATTTGAATATTTCAATAAAAAGTATAGATTAAATGCTTAAATGATTATCTGAATTCAATTTCCAAAATTATATATTTCATGTTTAAAAAATATAACGCGAACATTATTTGAAGATGATAGTTTCATGATTTTTATGTTGTAATCAGTTTATTTAGTTATTGGTTAATTAATTTTGTTAAAAACTTTAAATTGAATAAAGATTGAATTTAAATTTTCTTTTCAATTAAGTAACATAAATTGATTGTTTACTTGAATGTTATTTAATTGAATATGGGCTCTTATTTTTTAAATAAATGTAAAGGAAATCTCAAGATTGAAGGAGAATATATCATGTAAAAATCATTTGATTATTATTGATTATTAACTGATTCTATTGAAACTTGAATTTTCTGGAATTAGTTTAAGAGGTTATTGATAAATCAAATGTTCAAAAATGAAAGTTCAAACTTAAAAAATATATATAAAGTAAAAATTATGTGAATGTTTCCATGAAAGTTATAGTTTCATTCTTCTTTTAATGATTTCAACACATAAAAAAGCAATAAACAGTTATTTTCATTAAAACATTGGAATAATTTTTTTAATGAAATTTTTAGAAATGAAAGTCAAAATTTGCAATAATGTAAAGTAAAAATTATTGGAATGTCTTGATGAAAGTTATAGTTTGATGCTTTTTATTTAAAATTTTTGTGATGTTGTGAAATAAGTATCTGAATTCTGCTTCAAATATTATATGTACATGTATTTTACTTTTCTATGAAACTAGTTTAAAAAGTTAATATTAATTAAATTTTGCAGGAATATATAAAGTAAAAATTATCCCAATGTATCAATTAAAATAACTGTTTATTGCTTCTTATGATGTGAAATGATTAATAATTAATATGTACATATCTTTTGATTTTTTCTGGAATCAGCTTTAAAGGTCTATAATAAATTGAATGTATAGAAATGCATTTTCAAATGAAAAAATATATATATAATGTAAAAATTATTTGAATGTTCCAATGGAAATAATTGTTTAATGCTTTTTATGATGTGGACTGACTAATTATATATGAACTGATTCTACTGAAACCTACAGTTTCTGTGATTACTTTAAACGATTATTAATAAATTAAGTTTCCAGAAATGAAAGTTCAAATTAGAAAAATTAATAGAGTACAAATTATTTGAATATTTTAATAAAAATTATAGTTGAATGCTTCTTATTTTGTGAACTGATTATTTAATTATCAGCGGATTTATTTTTTTCACAATATTAAATTACATGAAGATTGAATTTTAATTTTTTTCTATTAAGTAGCATAAATTGATCATTTATTTTAAGGTTACGTAATTAAATGTGGGCTATGATTTATATAATAAAAGTTGATTTTTTATTCAAAATACCTTGATCACAAATATATAGTTTTTTAAATGTTCGCGATATTGTGAAATGATTATCTGAATTCAATTTTCAAAGTTATATGGACATATGTTTTAATTGCCTTCTAGAATTAGTATAAAAGGTTATTAATGATTTAAAATGTCAAAAATACAATTCTAGAATTCAAAAAATATATAAATTCAACATTATTTGAATATTTCAATGAAAATAATGTTGAACATTATTGTCCACATTGATTAATGTGGACATTTTCATGTCTACATTAGCACCACCACGCCGCCTTCCTTCATGATATATTTCGTGAATTTTCTTATATCTCTATTTAATAATAACAGGAAAAATGTTCAAAGACACATTATTGGTATTTAAATTTATAATTATATTATGTTGATATTTGTTTCCGGATTTATTATGTTGTTCAAGTCGTGCACTTTAAATCTTCAAATGATGTCTCGCACTTTACTGTTAATAATAGTAATCGTAAATGAAATAATTCTAAGTAACATGTATTCACTAAATACATTATTTTAGAATCCAATTTCAGCAAGAATTTTAGTAGTCAAAAACTTGTAAGAAATAAAAAGTTATTCGAAAATTGAGTAAATGAGAAAAATAAATATAAAAGTTAGTCATAATAGTCTAGTCTAGTCCTTCATATAAAAACTGGTAACCTCCATTGGTCCAGATCATGATAGTCGCCATTTTGTGGTAAATGATACGCTAACGAACGTCGGATAGCGGAAGAAGTAACGTTACATAATTTTTCAAATGTTTTTCAGCTTGTGAAATGAGTATCTGAATTGAATTTTAAAGTTTGACATACGTGCATACGTATGTACAATACGGACATGCGTTACATATGTACATAAGTTTCAATTTTTTTGGAATGAGTTCAAAAGGTTATTATTAATTCAAATTTTCAGAAAAATATGAGGTAAAAATTATTTGAAGTATTTGTGATGTTGTGAAATGATTGTACGAATTCAATTTTCAAAATTATATAGACATACGTTTTAAGTTTTACCTGGAATTAGTATGAAAGGTTATTATGAATTCAAATTTGCAGAAATACAATTTAAAATTTTAAAAATATGTAAATTGAAAACTATTTGAATATTTCAATAAAAATAATGTTAAACATTATTTTAATTAGATAAATTTTTTCACGATAATAAATTAAATAAACATTGAAATTTAGTTTTTTTTTCTTAATTGAGTAACATAAATTGATAATTTACTTGAAGGTTATATAATTGAATATTGGATACAAGTTGTATGATAAAAGTTTATTTATATTTAAAATACCCTTATTACAATTAAATCATTTTTCGAATGTGCCTGATTTTGTAAAATGAGTAACTGAATTTAGTTTTCAAAAATATATGTAAATATATTTGATTTTTTTTCTGAAATTAGTATAAAAGTTTACGAATAAATTAAATTTTTAGAAATGGAAGAAAAATTTTAAAAAATTGAAGTGAACATTAATTAAATGTTTCAATGAAAGACATAGTTTAATGCTTTTTATTTTTTGAACTAATTGATTAATTATTATCTGATTAATTTTTTTCACAATATTGAATTACAGAAATTTTCTAAATTTAAAATTTTCTCTAAAAAAAACTAATTTCTAACAACAGCTAAAAGCGAATTTTCAACAAAATAGTTAAATTTTTAACCAGAGATGAATTTTCAATTAAAATTATGAATCTTCAACTGTAATAGTTGAATTTTATACCAAAAAGGTACAAAAATTTTCACTAAATATTTTAATTTTTAAATAAAAAAGATCAATTATCTATCAAACAGTTAAATTTTTGTCAAAAAAATATAATTTTTAACTGAAAACAGAATAGTTAAATTTGCTGTTAAAAAAAAATGATTTCTAACAAACACAGCGACTTTTCAGCAAAATTGTTAAGTTTTCAACTGGAATAGTTAAATCTTCAATCAGAGATGAATTTTCAATTCAAATGATGAATCTTCAAATGAAAGAGTGGAATTTTATTAAAAAAAAAAGGTACAAAAAATTGTCACAAAATTTTCGAAATTTTAAATTTTCGGATAAAAAAACTAATTTCTAACAACAAAAAAAGCGAATTTTCAACAAAATAGTTGAATTTTCAACTGGAATAGTTGAATTTTATACAATAAAGGTACAAAAAATGTTCACCAAATATTTCAATTTTCAAATAAAATAGATCAATTATAAAAAAAAACCAGTTAAACTCTCGTCTAAAAAAGATACACTTTTCACCAAAAATAGAATAGTTAAATATTCTTCAAAAAAAAAAACAACTAATTTCTAACAAAAAAAAAGCAAATTTCCATCAAAATAGTTAAATTTTCGACTGGAATAATTAAACTGTTAGTAAAAAAATTGATTTTCAACATGGTCTTGTTCTACAAAATGGATTGATTTTTAATTAAATAATTGAATTTTCAACCAAAAATATAAATTTTCAACCGAGAAGATTAATTTTCTACCAAAAAAGACAAATCTAAAAATGATGCATGAATTTTTCACCAAGCAGTCAAATTTTCAACTAAAGAGATAACTTTCCATCCAAACAGTTGAATTTTTGACTAGAAAATATAAATTTTCTACCAAAATGAAGCACAAGCATTTTCATTGTAAAAAATACATTTTTTACAAAAATATCGAATCCTATAGAATATCTGAAATCTACATTTAAAAAATAAATTTTCAACCAAAAAACAACAAATTTTTAACAAAATAATTAAAATTTCAGCCAAAGAGAGAAATTTTCAACTAAAACAAAAAAAAAAACTAAAAAATTGTCGTTTAAAATAAATAAATTTGAAAATTCTCAATTTGTATATGAATGCTCATGATATTTGAATCATAATGGACACTGCCATCATATTTTTCCACAAAAAATTCTCCTATTTGCCATATCTTTTACAGTCTATATGGCGAACGCTAACCCACGCACCCTCACTGTCAAGGGATCCACACCTTCTTCGTCGGAGAGAGTCATTCTTAGACCCCTTTGGAGCTAAAAACGATATTTTAAAAAATGTTTCCCAAAATAATTATTCACATGAACAAGTGTCTAAGAATAGTCCTCTTAGACGAAGAAGGTGTGGATTTCGGAACAGTGAGTGTGCGTGGGTTAGCGTTTGCATGGTCGACGGTATGATAGAAAAAGCGGCTGTGTGATATTTTTATAATTACCAATTACTGAAATAGAAGATTTTTCAAAAGAAGTGGGCGTGGCCAATTGCAAGAGGCGTGGCCAATTGAAAGAGGCGTGGCAATAAAAATTTTATTGGTCGATGAAAGTAGGCTTGGTCAATAGAATTAGCATGTTCAACGAAATTTAAAAAAACAGCGGCTGTCTAATAATTTTATAATGACTAGTGACTGGAAAAGAGGGTTGTTCACAGAAAATGGGCGTGTTCAATTGTAAGAGGCGTGGGAATAAAAATGCGATCAGTCAAAGAAAGTAGGCTTTGTCAATAGAATGGTAATGGTCGATAAAATTGTAGAAAGAGCGACCGAAAGATATTTTTATTATGACTAATTACTGAAAAAGGGGCTTTCACAAAGGAAAGAGGCTTGCCTAATTGTCAAGGGGCGTGTCAATAAAAATGAGATCGAAAATAATCATGGTCGACAGAATTCAAATGTTCGATGGAATCATTTGAACAGCGGCTGGAACATTTCTTCTAAATTACTTGTTACTGAAAAATAGACATTTTTCTGAGAAAATGAGCGTGAATAAATCTAAGGGGCGTGTCAAAAATGTGATTATTCAGTGAAAGTGGGCATGGTTTATAAAAGTAGGTATGCTCTATAAAATAGGCACTGTCGATGAAATTTTTGAGATAGCGGTTGTGTGATCTAATAATTACTATTTACTGAAAGAAGGATTCCCAAAAGAAAATGGGCGTGTCCAATTGTAAGAGGCGTGCCAATAAAAATGCGATTAGTAGATGAAAGTAGGCTTGGTCAATAGAATGAGCATGGTCGGCGGAATTCTTGAAACAGCTGCTGCAAGTTTTTCTTATAAACACTAATTATTGAAAAAGGGACTTGCTAAAATGAAATAGGCGTAACTAAGTGTGAAGAGGTGTGTCAATAGAAATGGGATCAAAAGTAGTTGGTCGATGTAATGGGCATGGTTGATGAAATTCTTGAAACAGTGGCGGCCCGATCTTTTTATATTTACTAGTAACTGAAAAAAAGGATTGCTTAAAAAATGGGCGTGACTAATTTTAAGGGGCGTGTCAATACAAATGCGGTTATTTGATGAACATGGGCGTGGTCAATGAAATGGGGTAGCCTACCATTGTGTTTTTGGTTGAGAATTCATCTATTTGATTGAAAAACTATTTTATTAAAAAATATTTTTTAACTGAGGATCATGATCCTGTAACCAATTTAGATTAAAACGTAACAAAATTTCAAGTTTGAAAGTGCACAACCAATTGAGGACTATTGCTTGTAAAAAGTATAATCTATTGTTCCATTGAAGAAAACTAATCTTTTCACCCAGCCCCTTTTTTACCCCTCATATTCATTCAAAGCAACTACAGTTTACACCCAGAAAAAATAAAAACCGGGACCTCTGCCTCAACCTCAAAATAGATCTAATAGATCTGATTTCATAAAGAAAATGTTCCCACAAATGCTTTCTAATTGATGCCAGCATCAGTACCTTTTCTCCAACAATACAAAACCGTTTTCCCTCAAGAAAACTGACACCGTAACCCTTTTTCCGATCCTATTCATATTCATGTTCATTGATTCATTCAAAAAAATTTCTTTTCTAGCCCATCTCAGAATAACAGTAGGGTCTCACCCTCATCCCTAAAATGTAGGTCCCACCTTGAAAGAAGATGCACCTCACTCTTTTTTTATTAAAGGGTCTCTTGCTCTAACCTGCAGTAGTTAAATGACTGTTTTTATTTTTTTTAACCTACCAATAATAATTATGGATGCGTCCCCTAGGAGAGAATTCCATAGGGTCTATGGGATACTAATCAGTATGTGGGGACGGGAGTGCTTTTGTGGTTGGGGGCTTTTTGTTCCCTTATTTATGGTATCATCACCGGCAATGATCCCCTCCTTGTCACACCTTGCCTTTCGTGAACCGATCATTCCCCGTGGTGTTGTAAATCGTTTTGCGTGTGAAAATATCAGCGGCGACTATTTCGATTTTCAGGCTGCGTGTCTAACTCGCCGTCGACTCTACGTGTTTTCATTCAAAGTCTCGGAATCTAGGGTGAAAAAATCTATCATCCGGTGTTCCGATTTTGATTCAGAATGCTCCTTGGTTTGAAAATTCCTCATCGAGGTTCTTCGTTTATCTAAGACGAATTCATCTATTTTTCTATTAGATGTAGGGTGGACCATGTAATGAATGAATATAATAGGTGTCAAGGAACAAACAGTGCACGAGCCGTTGGTCTCTTAGAATCTCAGATTTATCATTTTTTCCTCTTTGTCGAGTAAGAAGCTGGAATAATGGATGAAAAATCACTACAGAGTCATAAATTAAATTATAGCCAAGCGTGTTCCTAAATTATCATAAAGATGAACTGGTATCTTCAATCACATCGCTGCTCATCTGGAGAAGACAATTTTATGATTTATCAAAAGAAATTGATAATCTTCGAATTTCTTCATTCACTTTGTCTACTTTATCGTTGCATTCGTCAGTTTGACATCGTCCTTGATTTGAAGCAATATGAAGTTGTTTCGCCAGCAGGAAAATACTTCATAATTTATTTTCAGGGTATTACTTTTGCCGCTACAACATGCGACAAACTTTGCATTTCTAATTAATGATAATTACAAACATAGAACAAGATCACTTATTATTATGTTGATGAAGAGGAGAAGGAGATGTATGAAGACATGTATGATAATAATGATTCATATGGATATAGTGCACAGTTTGGTATACAGAAGTTGAAGGATTATCATCAATCCTTTCGAAAACATTGCATATTCATATAAATCCGAATGATGTACATGATCCATCAGGGTGTTCAGCAGGGTAGCCCTAAAAAAAAACATTTTTTTAGTTGTCTCACCCTTCTATTTTCTTTCATTTGGTGACAGAATAATCGTGAAATTTCTTGTGAATTAAAAAAACTATTTAAATTTAAGCCATGATCCAAGTCCTTTAAATACCAAAAAGTGTTAATTATACTTTTTTTGTAAAAAAGACAAATACTCAAAGAAACTTCCCTTTCTCGAGTTTTCCCTCAAATGCAAGCTTTAAAAATAATAACCAATATGAAAAACCTATACAAGCGCATGGCGCGCGATTAATTATGCTAGTTTTTAAAAAAAAATTAATTTTGAAAAATGTATCTAAAAGCGTTCATTCGTCGAGAGTGATCGAGGATTAAAGGTAAGAACTGGAGAAAATAAGAACTACCTCTTATTTTATCTGCATCCGCTTGTAGGCTTGTAAGTTGCAACGTACGCGCGTACTTACTTATCTGAGCAGAATCAAAGATAGTTAAACGTGAAAAAATTTGCATATACATACTTAACGCTCGAGATGGCGGGTCGTAACCTCGGGAACTCGACGTCGCACTTGGAGCAAAGAAATAAGTGCTTGGCGTGTCGGTCTTAATATCTACATTAATATCTACGAAAAATTTTACTGTCAATTTATATCACTTCCTTTACATCAACCTCACTAAGTAAATTATGTTATTCTTCGACCAAAATTGATGTCTTCCCTGAGAGACAAATTTAACAGATAAGTATATTTTAAATGAACACGCCCCTTACCATTAGTCACGCCCATTTTCTTTAAACGAGCCCCTTTTCCAGTAATCAGTAATTAGAAAAAGGTCACACAGCCGCTGTTTCCTGAATTCAATCGACCATGAACATTTCATCAAACACGCCCACTTTCACCAACCAATCGCATTTTTATTGACACGCCCCTTACCTCTAGTCACGCCTATTTTCTTTCAACAAACCCCTCTTTTAGTTTTCAGTAATTATAAAAAGACCTCACAGTCGCTGTTTCCAGAATTCAATCGACCACGCCTATTCAATTGAACACGCCCGCTTTCAGCAACCAATCACATTTTCATTGACACGCCTCTTACCATTAGTCAAGCTCGTTTTCTTTCAACAAGCCCCTTTTGCAGTTTTGAGTAATTATAAAAAGACCTCGCAGCCGCTGTTTCCAGAATTCAATCGACCATGACTATTTCATCAAACACGCCCACTTTCACCAACCAATCACATTTTTATTGACACGCTAGACATTAGTCTAGCTCATTGTATTTGAAGAAGCCCTTTTGCATTAATTATTAATTACGAAAAAATCTCGCAGCCGCTGTTTTCAGAATTCAATCACCCATTCTTATTATACTTTTACCGACCAATCTTGATAGAGACGCCCCTTGCCAATAGTCACGCCCATTTTCTTTGAAGGAGCTCCTTTTCAGTAATTAGTAATCACAACAAGATCAAGCAGCCGCTGTTCCCAGAATTCAATCGACCATGAACATTTCATCCAGCACGCCCACTTTCACCAACCAATCGAATTTTTATTCACACGCCCCTCACCACTAGTCATGCCCATTTTCTTTTAACAAGACTGTTTTCCAGGAATTAGTAATTATGGAAAGTTATCGCAAGCCTACTTTCACTGACCAGTCGCTTTTTTATTGACACGCCTCTCACGATATACCACGCCTCCCAGACGATACCACGCCCGTAAAACACCACGCCCCTCGAAATTTGCCACGCCCCTCACAATTAGGCACACCTATTTTCTTTGAACAGGACTCTTTTACAGTAATTATAAAAAAATCCTGCATCCAATGTTTCAAGAACTCCATCGACCACGCCCACTTTAAACTACCAATCGCATGTTTACTGGTGTATTTTCAACATAAATGATGAATTTTCGTAAACAAAATTAATTTTTCACCAAAAAAGTCCAATTTTTAACAAAATACATGAATTTTGAATCAAAAGAACTCATTTTCTATAAAAAAAATACGATTTTTTAAACAAAGTACGTGAATTTTGAATCAAATAGTTAAATTTTCAACCAAAGAAATGATTTTTTAACTAAAACGATGAATCTTCAACTAAAAAAAATTTAACAACGTAGTTAAAATTTTGACTCAACAGCTGAGTTTCTACCCAATTCTTGAATTTTCGGTTTAAAAGTATGAACTTTCCACAAAAAATTGAATTTTCAACTAAAAATGTGAATTTTGAACAAAAATGTTAATTCCGAAACAAAACAGAATAATTTCCAACCTAAAAGTTGCAGTTTTAACCAAAAATTTTAAACTAAAATAAAATAGCTAAATCTTCAGTTGAAAAAATAAATTAATTAAATTTTCAGCCGAAGAAATGATTTTTTTTTTCAACGAAAATCATGAATTTTGAACTGAATTTTTTTTTTAACAAAGTAGTTAAATTTTCGACCAAATAGTTGATATTTTACAAAATTGTTGAGTTTTCGGTCCGAAAATATGAATTTTTACAAAACATTTGAATTTTTAACAACAAATTTAGTTTTAAAACCAAATAGCTCACTTCTTTACCAAACAGTTGAGTTTTCAAGCAAATAATGAAATTTTCACTTAGCAAAATTAATTATAAACCGAAAAATAAATTTTCAACAAAATAGTAATGAATTGTACTTAAATAAATTGTTTAGTCAAAAATTAATCTTTCTTCATTGAAAATTAGCTTTTTCCTTGAAAATTCTTTTTTCTGGTTTAAAAGTCAACTGCTTTTAAAAAAATTCAGCATTTTGTTTGAGGATTCAAATATTTTGTTAAAAATTTATATTTTTCTGTTAAATTCAACCGTTCGGTAATATTTTTTTGAACCTAAAATTTAACAATTTAAATTTTGACTTTTTGTTGTAAATTCATATTATTGGTTGCAAAGTAAAATATTTGGTTGAAAAATAAAGTAATTATTTGAAAATTTTACTATTTCGTTGGAAATTCATTTTTTTTATTAATCTTTTTGCCCCAATATTTGATTATTTCATTTTTTGGTTGCTAATTTATATTTTAGATTTGAAAATTAAACTATTCCGTTAAATCATTTATGATAGAAAAATCATCATTCTTGAATAAAAATTCATCTCTCTTGGCCGAAAATAAACTTTTCTGTCGAAAATTCAACTTCTCCGCTTAAAAATTCAACAGTTCTTGAAAAAATTCATCTTTTTCGCTTGAAAATTGAACTACTTGGCTGAAAATGCACCTTTTTAACTTTTTTCGTGTCGATAATATTGATCTCTAATGTATCGACAAGGATTAAAATTTGAAATTAAATAAAATTAAAATAAATTAAATTTGTTTGCATGTTTTACAAAACCTTTGCGTCCCCCCACCTCTGTGACACTTCTTGAAGTTACGGCTGACGCGGGGGGGGGCGCCGGGCCCCAGAGACAGTATTAGTTGATTCTGAAAAAAATTAAGCCTATTCATCGAAAAATCGCCAAACTGTGCATTTCTTTATAAAAATTGTTTAAATAATGAATAATTGTTGTCAATTTGCAAAGTTTCATAGTAGAGAGTCATCAGAAAGACATACTTGGTTGATTCCGTAAGAAAAAATTGAGCATTCATCGAAAAATTACCAAACTCTGAATTTCTTTATAAACATTGTTTAAATAATGAATAATTGTTGTCAATTTGCAAAGTATCATAGTAGAGAGTCATCAGAAAGACATACTTGGTTGATTCCGTGAGCAAAAATTGAGCCTATCGATCGAAAAATCGCACAAACTCGGAATTTCTCCATAAAAATTGTTTAAATAATGAATAATTGTTGTCAATTTGCAAAGTATCATAGTAGAGAGTCATCAGAAAGACATACTTAGTTGATTCGATAAGTAAAAATCGAGCCTATTCATCGAAAAATCGTCAAACTGTGCATTTGTTTATAAAACTTTCAGTGGACTTCAAGGGTGCTACAGCAAAAAAGAACCTCTCTTGTTGAGAAGGAACCCAAGTTGATCAATTGTTAAAAAAAAACCAAAGATAACGGGAAACAGATGTGACAGTTTTTGAGGTTATGTTGAAAGTTTTTACCGACCGAATATCTTTTTTATGTCGCCATCTATCGGATATCAACGAACCTGGAAGGAATCCTCAAAAAGAGTTCTACTGAAGTCTCAGTTCTGAAGGATGCAAACTTTGAATCGAGCAACACCACCAAACCTACATTTTTTTCTGTATTATTGGATTTTGGTAGGAGTCATTGAAACGAGAAGGCACTGATCCATTGTTCCTGGAAAGAGTAATTTACGACGATTTCATAGAGATCCTCCTGGTTCTTATTCCCTCGTAAAGGTGGTTAGGAGGCCAGCACCTTCGTGAGGAATCGGTGAGGTGAGACGGTTTACACGGTGATTTACCCAGCGACGTGTAAATCCGACTTCGCACTCAAGATCGCCATTAATTTAAGGCAGACACTCGAAAAGGGGAAAAGGGAAACGGGCACGATCGACGACTTGACATGGGCTATACACTGTACCTATCCGCTTCGCTGCAACTGCATAGGATGAGAAATGGGGATGTTTCTATTTTATATAAGAAGGCCCATACAGCACCTCTGGATTATCTTTCTCCTTCATCCACTTCAACAAGATCCTTGAAAAATTACCTTTTTTGCAAAAAAAAAAAAAAATCTGATTTTGGGGAAGTATTTAGCGACAGTTACGGACGGAAGATACTGGATGTTCGAGACCTGGCGCTGGCACCGCCGCACACAGGTGCAAACATGGTACCATTTCTTTTAAGAAATTTGAATTGATCAAAGAAGATTTTAAAACAGTGTTAAAATTATATGGGAATAATTACCAGTTAGTTGAAATAATTTAAAAAAAATTGTTATTGTGTTATAAACGAATTAATGAAGAAAAGTCATTTTTGGGATTAGCAGTGTTTCGCTCATTGAAATTAATAGATTTTGTATAAAATATGAGATAAATGCATGTTCTATTACAAATTATTGAGGATAGAAGCTTTTTTGTAACTTTGGAAACAATTTTTATTAAGAAATTCAGAGTTTGTCGAATAATTGTTGTCGATTTGCAAAGTATCATAGTGAAGAGTCATCGTAAAGACATACTCAGTTGATTCCGTAAACAAAAATTGAGCCTATTCATTAAAAAATGGCCAAACTGTGAATTTGTTTATAAAAATTATTTATGTAATAAATAATTGTTATCAATTTGCAAATCTTAATAGCAAAGAGTCATCAGAAGCACATTCCTATTTGATTTCGCAAAAAAAAAAGTTGAGCCTATTCATCGAAAAATCGCCAAACTCTGCATTTCTTTATAAAAAATTGTTTAAATAATGAATAATCGTTGTCAATTTGCAAAGTATCATAGTGAAGAATTACCAGAAAGACATTTTAAACCAACAAAATTTATTTTCTACGAAAAAAGACCAAAAATATAGTAATCAAATTTTTAGATAGAAAGATTTCTTTTTAATCAAACTGTTTTCAAAAATTCGGTTCTTGGACAACCTCAATTAATTTTCTACACAAAAGACGACTTCTCAAAAAATTAAATGAATTTTATAACAAATAGTTGAATTTTTCAATTAGGCAATATACAGAATAAAAATTCAACCAAAAAAGGAAAAGTTAAATTTTCTGATAAAAACTCAGAGAAAAAAACTTCAAACAAAGGAAAGAATTTTCATCAAAATCGTTAAATTTTCAACCATAAAGATTAATTTTCGACAAAATAGATTATTATAGATTATAGATTTTATATCTATTTAAATATTTTCTTAAAATTAATTTTTCAAGAAAAAAATCATTTAAAATTTTTCCAGCAAACTTGGGAAGATTTTTTCATTTTCTTAAAACCTGTAAAGATTCTTAAAACGCTTGCAATTGAAATTTTAAAAATCAAATTCCGTTAAACTGCAAAATTTTAAATTTTAACTCTTACACATTATACAGTTAAAAAATTAAAAAAATAGAAAGCGAGGCTATCATTTTCAATGCCCTGAACTGAAAAATTATTTAGAAAATTGAAAAATTTTCAAAATTATGTCATTTTTGACAATTGAAAAAAAAAATTAATCAAAAAATCTTCAGTAATATAAAATATATTGGAACTCGAAATTTTCCAACAATTTTCTGAAAATCTTAAAACAGTAAAAAAAAGTAGCCTAAAATCGTCCAGATTCTTTCTTGAAAATTTTGAAATTCTTATTGGATATTCTTACAAAATTAATTTTTCAAAAAAAAAATCATTGCTAGCTTTTCTAAGAATTTTGATGCAAATTTTTTATTCATTTAAAACTATTAAAAATACTTATAAAGCTTATAAATTTTGTGTTCGAAATCTTCAAAAATCTACATTGTGTTTTGAATGAATCAAAAGAATTTTTTCAAATCTTTTTAAATATTTTCTAAAATTAATTTTTCAGAATAAAATATCATTCTTAATTTTGCCAGCAAACTGAAGCATTTTTTTTTTATTTTTCTAAAACCTTCGAATATCCTTAAGGAAGCTTAAAAATTCTATTTTGAAATCTTCAAAAATCTAAATTTAGTTTTTTTATTTTTCAAAATATTTTACAGTTTTGAATTAAGTTTAAATCTTCTCAAAACTTTCAAAACGAACCAAATGAATCAAATTCAGACAACTATAAAATGCTCCTGTTGTAAATAAAAAAAAAACTTTTTCTTAAAAAAAAAATTTCTTCGGACAAAAATAAAAAAGTGGAATAGAACAGAAAAATGAGAAGGCAACCAACCAAATCCCCTTCCTTCTCTATTTTCATTCCGTTCGTCTTTTTTATTTTTAAAATAAAAAAGGCGAAATTATTATTATTATTTTTAAAATACAAAAGATTAAAGAAATACAAAAAGAGAAAGAAGGGTATTTGGTTGGCTGCCTTCTCATATTTCATTTTTATTTTTTATTTTCGTCCTAGGAAAAAAAAAATTTTGTTTGTAACAGAATGTTTTTTCTTTTAAATTACTGTATTAGATTTGTCTGAAATTGCGACCCCCCCCCCTCCCGTTTTTGTCAAATGTCCACGTTCTGAGACCCCTGAACTCAAAAAACAGGTTTTTACAAAATGTATGTCTGTTAGTCTGTCTGTATGTATGTCTGTTTGTTTGTCTGTATGCCTGTATGTATGACTGTCTGTTAATATGTCTGTTTGTCTGTCTGTTTGTCTGTCTGCCTGTATGTATGTCTGTTAATCTGTCTGTTTGTCTGTCTGTTTGTCTGTCCGTCAATATGTCTGTCTGTTAATCTGTCTGTTAATCTGTCTGTTTGTCTGTCCGTCAGTATGTCTGTCTGTTTGGCTGTCAGTTAGTCTGTCTGATGTAGATTTTTAGTTGGTTAGTATGATAACTTTCGAAAGAATTAACGTTGCAGATTTTTACAACAACGTAAAAAGATCATTATAAACAGTTATAAGTAATTTAAACAAAATTTTTTAAATGTATGTTTGAACAAAAAATTACAGTTGTAAAAATATTGTATTTTCTTGTACATTTTTTTAAAAGGGAAGATAGGATTCCAATATCAGTAAACTGCACTTTGACCTATTTCATTTGATTTTGAAATTCTCGATAAAACTGCGTCTTAAATGTAAAAATGTGAAAATTTGAAGCTTCTAATCTCACCAAAGTATTTAAAAGAACCGTGAGTAAAAATTTTACTACCTACCATAAATTTCCTCTTTGCTAGCTTTAGACCGGAATCTACATTAGTTACGAAACCCTTTTTCCCTTATCTCGCTCGTAATGTCTAAACTGCTTCTTCGGTAGTGGGCCAGCCTATTTCAGGCACTCAAAAATGTCTTCCTTCTCTTTACAGAAGGGAAGCTATTTTATATAGAGGCGTTTATATGTTTGCAGATGAGTTCTCTTCTTCTGTTGAATGTCGGCGAAATTTAGCTTCCGTCAAAGAAGTATGCATCCCAGACCATGATGTGAGATCTGCTGTAATCTCGGATAGAACACAGACTCTACTCTAAGGAATTTTTGGAAGTAAATTGAAAGAAAAAACAACATATACTCAAGAAAGTCAATTTGTGTAACGTAATTGCACAGAATAGGTTAAAAGGAGAGAAAAACAAAAAAAAAACAAACAAAGCCCAATCCAATAGGTTAATTCTTTTGGAAGTTATCTTGCAAACAAACTAAAAATCTACAGATAGACAGACTAACGAACAGACAAACAGACAGACAGGCTAAAAGACAGACAAACAGACGGACTAGCAGACAGATACACAGACAGACAGTCCAACAGAAAGAGAAACAGACATACAGACTAACAGACAGACAAACAGACAGACAAATGGACATACAAACAGACAGGAAAACAGACATACAAACATACATACAAACAGACAGACAAACAAACAGACAAACATACAAACAGAAAGACAGACAGACAGAGAAACAGAAGACAAACAGACATACAGACTAACAGACATACAAACAGACAAACAAACAGACATACAAACAGACAGACAAACATATAGACAAACAGACAGACAGACAAACAGACAA
>CAKNXH010000508.1:121129-131771 GCA_932178445.1 Andricus quercusramuli | reverse complement strand
AAAATTAATATTCAAGTTAAAAAAGGTTTAGTTGAAAATCAAATTTTTTCTGATTCTTATTTTCGGGTTGGAAATTGAACTATTTTGTAGGAAATTCGTACTTTTGGCCCAAAAATTCAACAATTAGATAGAAAATTCAGCTTTAACGCAAAAAGTTGAAAAAGTTTTTTAAGAATTAATTTTTTAGTTAAAGATTCTATTTATTCTATTGAAAATCAGTATTTTTCTGTTTGAAAATTAATTCTTTTAACTTTTTCATTTCTGTTCGAAAATTTATCTTCTTTAGTTAAGAATTCATTTTTCTGGTGAAATATTTACTTCAATTAAAAATTTATTATTTTTGGTTGGAAATTCAACTGATTTGTTACGAATTTCTCTTTTTGACTTCAAATTTTAACAATTTGAAATAAATTTTTTTTCTCTCTCACTGAAAAATTTTTTTGTATTAAACTATATATTTGAAATCTAAAATACTTTGTCATAAATAAATCTTTTGCGTAGAATATTTATCATTTCGTTTAAAAATTACCTTTTTTGTTGAAAATTCGTAGTTTTGGGTTGAAAATTGAACTTTTCTCTTAAAAAATCATATTTCTGGCTTGAAAAATCAACAATTTGATATAAAATTCAACTCTATGTTCAAACATTGATTTTTTTTTGGTTGAAAATTTAACTATTTGGTGGAAAATATATGAATTTTCTTGGAAATTTGTGTTTTCCAGTAAAAAATAGATTTTTCGGCTACAATTCAATTATTTTGTTAAAAGTTTGTCTTTTTTTTTTTTTAAATCAGTTTCGATTCGAAATTAACTTTTTTGTTGGAAATTCACAGTTTCGGATTGGATATTAAATTTTTTTGTAGAAAATTCATATTTTCGGGTCAAAAATTCAACAATTTGATGGAAAATTCAACACTATGTTTAAATGTCAAACAATTTTATTGAAAATTAATTTTTTTGTTGAGAATTTATCATTTGAGTTGAAAATTTATTTCTTTGTTGAAAATTCAACCTTAGTGTTGAAATTTTTTTTTAAATTAATTCTTTTTATTATTTCAATTTTTTCCAAAAATTCATCTTTTTTAGATAAAAATTCAACTTTTTGGTCAAAAATTCATTAATTTCTTTCAATTCGTCCTTTGCGATATAAAATTAATTCATTCGGTTGAAAATGTAACTATTTGGTAGAAAATTTGATGGAATTTTTCTTCTTCATAGTAGTTATTTTTTTCCAATTTTGCTTCAAATTAAAAATCGAAAACGTTAAAGACAGTAGGATATCGTAGCTTTATCAATATAGGATCAAGTTCCATTGTCAAACTCTAATTACAAAGAATTAATATACAAGTGTGAGCATGGTTTTTTTAATGATCAAAATTCACAAAAAGCTCATTTTTTGCGAAATGACCTTGAATGTCCTTCAAATAATATGAAAAAAATGTGTCAAACAACTTGTCTAATTTTTTTTGCCAACATGAATAAATTGACACAACTTTTCCATAGGGCGGAAAAAAACATTTGATTGAATCAACGTTTTATTAAGAAAATGACCTTGAGCCACTTTTGAATGTCATTGTAAAAATCTGAAAAAAATCTGAGTGCAATATTGACTTGTAAAAAACAAAATTCATTTGCGACAGAAATAATTAATCAATAAATAGCGTAAGTTCCATTATGAATAGCCATTTTTGCCCTTGAATGACCTTGAGCGACCTTTGGATGTTATTGTGAAACTCTGAAATAATGAGTGCAATACTAAATTGTGGAGAACACTATTCATGCTCGCGAGATATGAATAATCAATAAATAGCGTCAATTTAATTACGAATAAATATTTTTGCCCTTGAATGACCTTGAGCCACCTTTGAATGTCATTGCAAAAATCTGAAAAAAATCTGAGTGCAATATTGACTTGTAAAAAACCACATTCATTCGCGCCAGAAATAATTAATCAATAAATAGCGTTAATTTCATTATGGATAACCATTTTTGCCCTTGAATGACCTTGAGCGACCTTGGATGTTATTGTGAAACTCTGAAAAAAATAAGTGCAATACTAAATTGTGGAGAACACAATTTATGCTCGCAAGAAATTAATAATCAATAAATAGTGTCAATTTAATTGAGAATAACAATTTTTGCACTAAAATGACCTTGAGCGACCTTCGAATGTCACTGTAAAAATTTGGAAGAAATCTGAGTGCAATATTGAATTGTGAAGAACCACATTCATTCGTGCCAGAAATAATTAATCAATAAATAGCGTTAATTCCATTATGGATAACTATTTTTTCCCTTGAATGACCTTGAGCGACCTTCGAGTGTCATAGTAAAAATCTAAAAAACATCTCGAGTGCAATATTGACTTGTAGAGAACAAATTTCATATAGTTCAGAAACGAATAATCAATAAATAGCGTCAATTTAATTAGGAATGAGCATTTTTGCCCTTGAATGACCTTGAGCGACCTCTAAATCTTTCTTCAAATATCTTAAACAAATCAAAGGTCATTTTATCGGCAAAAGGAACAATTTGTAGGAGTGCCAAGTTAATTAAATAAAAAAGCTGAAAAAAATCACCCTAATACCCAAATACAAAAAATATTTAAATAATAAGATCCGAGTTGATTCTAACAAGCTTCTTAAACGACGACATCAATAAAGGGGCAAGAATCGAAGGAGACGGAGTGAAGAAGATTGAACGGAAACAAGAGAAAGGGGGCGACTATTTTTATGTCAAGCGGTAAGAACTCGTCTGGAGAGAGGAGCTGAAACCCCGACAGGTGTCAGGCGAAAATACGACAGTTCGATGTGGTCACTTGTCTCGAGTTGTCGTGTCGCGAAATAAAATGTTCTTCCCACCACGAAGGTGGCATGTATGGGGGTTGAGCGTCGTGGTAGGGGATCCGTGGCATCCAGAAACCTCTCGTTCTTCGCCGCGAAGACATCTTCCTCTCTCACTTCCTCCCATTCTCTCCATCTCTCTTTTTATTCTCTTCTCTTTCCTCTCTTCTTCTCGGTATATTTACCGCTCCGTGTCGCCGAGTGGATCTTGTTTGTATCACACAGCTACTCACGGCCCGGCTCGCTTGTCGTTCGCCCTCCAAAACTGTCTCTCCTGGACGATTTATGTTTCCTCCACTGCGAGAGAGCGGATTGATCCCTTTTTGTTTGGAGATGGGAGCCTGGAGTGTGTTTTTGTACACCTACGCTGAGGAACCTTGTATGTGAGATCTTCAGGCACGCAACCTCTTGTCTTTTTTTTCCGTTTTGGACCCCTTGCGAAACGCCACCGATCTCATTGGTGGTCCTTTTAAATGATGGGAATTGAATCCTGTTAGTTGTATCAATCTTGTCAGAGGTCGGACAATTTTTTTATTTTTGAAGATTTTTTTTTTAATGAAGCAGGGCTTGATTAGGTAACTTTCCCACGCTCCTTTTCCTAAATCCCACGACAAATACCATACCACACTTTCCATTTTCTAAATTGTTATTTCCAATATCCCACTTCCCACAACCTTCATTTCACATGCCATATCCTATAACCCACGTACCGCATCTCACATAACCCACGTACCACATCTCACATAACTCACGTACCACATCTCATATAACCCACGTACCACATCTCATATAACCGACGTACTGCATCTCACATAACCCACGTACCACATCTCATATAACCCAAGCACCACATCTCACAAGGGAGAGACCACATATAACAGAATTTTATAATCGGAAATGCAACAGCTGAATTTTTAATTTTCAAACACAAAACGAGTTATAAGCCAGCCGAATTCAACGAAGAAACCTAAATAGAAGAATTTTCAACAGAATAGTTCATTTTCAATCAATAAAGATGAATTGTAAACCCAATTGTAATAAATTTCCAAATCTAAGAGTTAAATTTTAAACAGAAAATGCAATCGCTAAATTTTCAGTGTGAAGAACTAATTTTAAACAACAAAAAACGAATTTTTAACTGAGGAAATTAACATTTGGCAAAAAGACGAGTTTTCTACCTAATATAGGAACTTCCTACCAAATAGTTACATTTTCAACTTATAAAAGAAAAATTTTCTACAAAAAATGGAAAAGCTGAATTTTCGGATCAAAGAAATTAATTTTTAACAACAACCAAATAGTTGTTACCAGACCGGCAATCTGAAAGATCTGGGTTCGAATCCCAGCGGAGCTTGAGAGCAATTTTTCTCAAAATATCAAAATTTCTCACCAAAGTAGTTGAATTTTCAACCGCAAATATGAATTTAAAAAAATAATTTATTTTTACCCAAATAGTTTAAGTTTCTACCTAATTATGGATTTTTTTGCCAAAAGGACAAATTAAAAAAAAACAGTTGAATTTTTGACCAAAGGAGATGACTTTTTAACCTACAAAGATGAATTTTCAACCCAAAAAATAAATTTTCTACTAAAAGACGAATTTTCAACCAACAAAATTAATTTTCTAACCAAATAGACAAATTTCCGACAAAATAGTTAAGTTTTCAAGCTGAAATGTTGGATGTTTTAGAATGCAGTTGATTTTTAAACTGGACAAGAAGAATTTTCACCAAAAAAGTTAATTTCCAACGAGAAAAGATGAATTTAAAAAAAAAATAGGTAAATTTTCTTCAAAAAAGAATAAATTTGCAACAAAAAATAAAATTTGTAAATTTTCAGTTCAAGAAACTTATTTTCAATACAAAAATAAAACATCAACCATATAAATTCAATAAAAAAAGACAATTTTCTAACAAAATAGTTAAAATTACAGCTTATGGAGGAAAAATTTCAACGAAAAATAACAAATTTAATATTATTACATAAAAATATTTTACTCAAAATAAAAAAACTGTTTAATTCAACCAAAGAAGAATTTTTTACAAAGAGGTAGTATCCTCAAGAAGATTAATTTTCTACAGGAAAAAAATTATTTTTCACAAAATATATGAATTTCCAACCAGAAAAAATCAATTTTCAATCGAAAATATCAACTCTAAACCAAAAATGGAATTGTTTAATTTTCAGTCAAAAAATTAATCCTCAACCAAAATTTTTACAAAATATTTACATTATTAAACAAATCGTAAAATTTTGTAACCAAATGAGTGTTCACAAACTAAAAAAAATAACCTTTTATCAAGTCTATTTAGATTTTTTTATTGGTTTCCATTAATTTAGTTCAAACTTAAGCAAAAAAATAAGAGAAAGGGAATGCTTTTTTAAAACAGGGGAAAAAATTTAAATTCTTTGAAAAAAGGGGAAAGAGTTTATTGCCTAAGAAAAAAATGACATTTAAAACATTTTTCCATGTACATTTACCAATGTTCTGGTGGTTCGGATACCACCTTAAGCTGTAGATCCCCCCATCATGCATTCGGTCATAAATATTTCGGAGAATTCACAAAAAAAATTAAAAAGAGAAAACTTTAATAAGAAATTCTTTAGACTCACTTCGCTTCTCCACTAAGTGAGGGTTTTTAAGGCAGTAGAAACGAGCAAAGGGGTAGAAGGCAGGGTACAAGAAGAAGGGGAATTAAGGAGGGGTGTGCGTTGATAGTAGGAGTAGAGAGTAATTAGGAGATGGGAGACCGGGTCGGGAGGGCTATAGAGAGAGGAATGAGATGAAAAGTAGGGATAATAAGTAGGGGTGAGAGGAGTAGAGGGAGGGGTTAGGATAGAGATGCTGAAATGATGTGATGGGTATTATACCTGGAGTTAAGAGGGGTATGGAGAAGAATTAGGAGATGGAAAGCAGTCATAATAAGTACGGGGCGGGAGTTGAAGGAGAGGTAGTGTAGAGGTCAAGAGAAGTGATTTGATATGTAGTACACCGGGCGGGGAAGGAGGCAAAGAGAAGAATTAGTAGATGAAAAGTAGGGATAATGAGTAGGAGTGGGAGAAGTAGAGGGAATGGGTGGGGTAGAGGCGGAGGAGTGATGTCATGGGTAGTATACCAGACAGGGAGGGGGTTAGAGAAAAGAATTAGGCGATATAAAGTAGGGATAATAGGTAGGAGAGGGAGAAGTAGAGGAAGGCGGTAAAGTGGAGGTGGAGGAGTAATGTGATGGGTATTAGATCGTGTGGGGAGGGAGTATAGAGGAGGATGGGAGATGAAAAGAAGCAATAATACGGAGGGGATGGAAAAATAGTGGAAGAAAGGAGTAGAGGCAGAAAGAATTAGAGGGAGGGAGTAGGGTGGAGGTGTAGGTGGAAAAAATTTTCAACCAGGGATTTTGAATGATTTTTCAAAATTGTAAGAAAAATTCGAGTCAGCTGAAAATATTTCTAGGAATTTAAGAGATTTTGAATAGATTTAAAATATTTCAAAACTTGCGAGTAAAATTCTGTAAAATATTGTTTTTTATTTTCTAGATTCTGTTTTGACATACCTGAAATATTTAGGAATCTTTTCTAAATTTCTCATGACTGTTAGAAAATTTATATATTGCTTAATTTATTTCTAGACAGCACTTCATTTAAAAAAAAACCTTTTTTTTATCTTATGCAAAAAAAAATTATTTCATTAAGAGTCAATTTTCACTAGGAATCTGTTTTATCATCGGAGATGATAACGATCAATCAGAAGGGAAATCTTTCTTAACCAATGAAAATAGAAATCTACAATATCGATCAAAGTTATATCCTCTAATACAAAAAATCTTCAACGTCTTCTCAGTTATGAATTAAAAAATTTTTTAAATTATTTTCATTCAGGGAAAAAATCAGAGGAATTAAATCATGGGAAAAACTTATTTTGAAGAATTTGATAAAAAATTGGAAGCTTTTCAATAACTTTAAAAGATTTGGAGATTAAATTTTTCAAAAAAGATTTCTGGAAAAGTTGCAAAATGAAGCGTGTTTCAGAAGAAGGATTCTTCTCCCGAACTTTCTAGTAGCTTAGTCGTTAGAGCACCTGATCGGAAATCAGTTGACTGGCGTTCGAATCTCAGCGGAGCGACAGGAGATCTTTTTTCTGAATAAATTCAATTTTATTTAAATTTTAATTCAAAGCTGCATCTAGTCTGAAAAGACGTTGAAGATTTTCTGTATTAGAGGAGATAACTTTGATCGATATTGTAGATTTCTATTTTAACAGTTTGTGAAAAAAATTCTTTTCTGATTGATCTTTACCATCTCCGATGATAATACAGATTCCTAGTAAAAATTTACTTGTATCAACACATAACATCTTGCAAAATAAAGTGTGTTTCAAAAAAAGAATTTGAAAATATTTTAAAATTAAGAATATTTTCTAAAGTTCAACTGATTGAAAATTTGTTTTTTTTTTTTGGTTAAAAATTGAAAGTTCTGGTTGAATTTTTCTTTCCTAGTTGAAAAAAAAAACTATTCGGTTAAAAACACATTTTGCGTGAAAATTTTCCTTTAATTCAATCAATTTTCTCTGAAAAAATATCTTCCGCTCCGCTGGGAAACGAACCTCAGAACTTCCGATTGCCGGTCGGGTGCTTCCCATTAAGCTACCAGAAAGATCGAGAGAAGAAACTTTTTTTAGAAAATACACGCATTACTTTGCCAGATAGCACAAGTTACATTTTTCAAGGAATTTGTATTATCATTAAAAAATAACAAAAATTTTTAACGTCCTTTCAGACAAGATGGAGGTATGAATTAAAAAATTATTTTAATTAATTTCACTCTGAAAAAATATCTTCTCTTTTTGCTCCGTTGGGAAGCGAACCTCAGAACTTCCGATTGCCAGTCGAATGCTCTTCCATTAAGCTACTAGAGAGATCGAGAGAAGAAATTTTTTTTTTAATCAATTGGATTGAAATTATCCTCAAATTTACGCGAAGCGCTCGATTTCATTTCGAGCTCTGGAATTTTTCTTGATCCTAAAGTTTATAGTTTACAGAGTAACTTTTTTGAACTGGACCTTGTTGCGTAGGAGGCTTGCTTACTATATGAGCATCTCAACCTCGTTGGGTATCAAAATGACCTCGATAACGATTCACGTATCGATAGTCGTAATTTGAGACGATAGTTTGCCTCTTACAATTATGCGAGTGCACGCGTATTGTGGGCCCGCGTGGGACGAAATGAATAATTCATCGCTTACGCTTTGAGCGATTTGTGATTCCATTTGTCAGCGGAATCGCGAAACGTTCAGGTAGAGTCATCGTTATTTAGTGAGGATTAGCCACGGCTTGCACATGCCTGCAATCTCCGGATCCTCATTCCTCAATTGCATATCTTCTTAACCAAATTAATTTCTTCACATATTTCATGTCAAAAAAATTAATGAGTCAAATTTTCAGTAAGATTTTATCACAAATTATTAATTATTAATTATTATTATAAATTATTATTATTACAATTATTATTATTACTTTTTAAATGAAGATTATATTCATAGTTGCTACAAAATCCTAATATCGAGATTCCTGACTAAATTTAGTTTGAAGAAATATTGTTAAAGGAATCTGTATTAACATTGAAGAATAACACAAATTTTTAACGTCTTTTCAGACTAGATGGAGATATGAATTAAAAATTATTCCAATCATTTTTTTGTCTGAAAAAATATCTTCACCTTTCGCTCCGCTGGGAAACGAACCTCAGAACCTCCGATTGCCGGTCGGGTGCTTTCCCATTAAGCTACTATAGAGATCGAAAGAAGAAACTTTTTTTCAGAAAATACACATATTATTTTGCTAGATGGGATAAGTTAAATTTGTCAAAGAATCTGTATCATCATCAAGAAATAACATAAATTTTTAACGTCTTTTCAGACTCGACAAAGATATCAATTAAAAATTAATCCAATCATTTTTTCTGAAAAATGATCTTCACCTTTCGATCCGCTGGGAAACGAACCTCAGAACTTCCGATTGCCAGTCGGGTCCTTTTCCATTAGGCTACTAGAGAGTTCGAGAGAAGAAACTTTTTTCAGAATTTTTGTTTCTAAAGAAAGATCTTCTCCTTTCGCTATTCTCTAAATTTCCTTTCCCAGCTGAGCAAAAGGAGAAGATCTTTTTACAGGAAAAAATAATTATAAAAATAATTTTCAATTCATATCTCCATCTAGTCTGAAAAGACGTTGAAATTTTTTTTTGTGATTCTCTACGATAATACAGATTCCTTGAAAATTTTAACTTGTGCCATCTGGTAGAATAATGCGCGTATTTTCGGAAAAATGTTTTTTCTCTCGATCTCTCTAGTAGCTTAATCGGAAAGCACCTGACTAGCAATCAGAAGTTCTGTGGCACCTTTCCCCACGGAGCAAAAAAAAGAAAATCTTTTTTCAGGAAAAATTAATTAAAATGATTTTCAATTCATATATCCATCCAGTCTGAAAAGACGTTAAAAATGTTTTGGTGTTTTTTGATGATAATACAGATTCCTTGAAAAATTTAACTTGTACCATCTGACAAAATAATGCGTGTATTTTCTGAAAAAAGTTTCATCTCTCGATCTCTCTAGTAGCTTAATGGAAAAGCACCCGACCGGAAATCGGAAGCTCTGAGGTTCGTTTCCCAGCGGGAAGTTGTTTTTTTTCAACTAGAAAAGACGAATTGTCAAACACATAAATCAAGCTCAAACTAAAAAAGATAAATTTTTAGTTAACAAAATTATTTTAAAGAAAGGAAAAATTGTTAATAAAATAGATCCTTTTTAACCAGAAAGCTTAACATTTAGAAAAATGTTGAATTTTCCACATGAAAAGTTCAATTTTCAATGTGAAAGTTTAATTTTTTTCATACAAATATAATTTTTTAACCTAGAAGATTAATTTTCTACTAAAAAGATAAATTTTTAACAAAACGCATGAATTTTCAACGTGAAAAAATACATTTTCAGTTGGAAATATTATCTTTAATGAAAAATGAACATTTTTCCACAAAATTGTCAATTATCATCCAAAGAGATGAGCTTTCGACCAGAAATACGAATTTTTTAGAAGACAGTTCAATTTTGAATTCAAAAGTTTTAATTTTTAACAAAAAGGTTTAATTTTTCATCTATAAAGACAAATTACAAACTAGAAGAATAATTTAATTCAGACAAAAAATACAAATTTTTCAGAAAATAGTGGAATCCTTAACAGAAGAAGATGAATTTTTCACCAGGAAAAATAATTTTCTAAAAGAAAAAAAAAACAAACTTTTAACAAAATACATGAATTAAAAAAAAGTTGATTTTCCAACCAAGAAAGACAAATTCTCAACAAAATACATTAAGTTTTAACTGAAAAAGATAGATTTTTTATTAAAAAAATTGTTTTAACACAAAAAAAAAGAAATTTTCAATAAATTAGTTAATTATTAAGAAAAAAGTTGAATTCTGAACAAAGAAGATAATTTTCCAGCCAAGAAGTTCAATTTCCAACCAACAAATTTGAATTTCCCATCAGAAATTTAATTTGCCACCAAAAAATACGAATTATCAACAAAATTCATGAATTTTCAACCCAATGTTGAAATTTTTACATCCACAGTTGAATTTTCAACGAAATAGTTTGATTTATGAATTTGAAAAAAAAATGTCAACCAAAAAAGAAATAATTAAATTTACAGTTGACAAAATTGATTTTCAATTGGAACAAACGAATTTTCAACTAGTTGAATCCAAACAGAAGAGACGAATTTTTTCATAAAATAGTTGAATTCTCAATCAAAC
>CAKNXH010000508.1:105101-121119 GCA_932178445.1 Andricus quercusramuli | reverse complement strand
CAGAAGAGACGAATTTTTTCATAAAATAGTTGAATTCTCAATCAAACTGATGATTTTTCAACCACAAAATCAATTCTCAACTGAAAAAGATAAATTTTCACTAGAAGCAATTATTTGTTACAAAAAAAAACTAATTTTTTAGCAAAATACATGAAATTTTAACTCAAGAAGATGAATTTCTTATTAAAAATTATTTTGACCTCATAAAAATAAAAATCTTAAACGAAAAAGGTAATTTAAGCGAACAGTTGAATTGGAACCAAGTACATGAATTTTTAACAAAAATACAAGTTGAAAATATTAGTTTTCAACAAAAACAAAAGAATGTTTGATCAGTCAAATTCATCCAAAAATACGAATATTTTTGGAAATGGTTAAATATTTGACCGAAGAGATTAATTTTCCCCGAGAAAGATTAATTTTCTACCAAAGAAGACGAATTTTTAACAAAATATATGAATTTTTAACTAAACATATAAATTTTAAATTAGGAAAATATATCTACCAAAAATAATTAAGTTCCCACAAAATAGAAGAATTTTCAAACAAAGAATTGCATTTACAAAAAAATGCATATTTTACAAAAAGAGATAAATTTTTAAACTGAAAATACGAATTTTCTGCAAAACTATTTAATTTTTAATCTGCAAATGTGAAATTTTAACAATAAATATATCTTTTCTACAAAATAGATGAATTTTCAAGCAAGAAGGAGAAATTTTTTAAAGCCAGTTGAATTCTCGGACAATCTTC
Organism: Andricus quercusramuli; assembly: GCA_932178445.1. Classification (NCBI taxonomy): domain Eukaryota; kingdom Metazoa; phylum Arthropoda; class Insecta; order Hymenoptera; family Cynipidae; genus Andricus; species Andricus quercusramuli. The sequence continues at coordinate 120,366 of CAKNXH010000508.1, read as the reverse complement.
AACCGAAAAAAAAAAGAATTTTCACGCAATAGTTGAATCCTCAATCAAAACAGATCAATTTCCAACCAAAGACAAATTTTCACTCACCATAAATTGTCCAAAATTAAATTTAAAAGATCTATAAATTTGCGGATATTTATGGAAATTTTCGGTCATTTATGGTGATTTTAATTTCAATATGGTAACTTGGAATTATAACTTTTTTCCCGGATTTTTGAACACTTATCACCACCCCCATAGTCATTGTGGCTGAAAATGTGCTTTATTGTTTTATTTTTTTTGACACATTTGTGTGATAGAAAAATCTGAAAAAAGTAGTAGAATACAAATAATTACAAGACACACACAAAAAAATTTTGTTCAGTGTTTTGGCTGGAAATTCAAATTTTTGACAGAAATTCAAAATTTCGAACATCTTTTTTGTTAAAAAATTTTTTGATTACTGTTCCAAATTTTTCATGAATAAAAGGTCCAATACTTTTTCGGGAAAAAAGCACTGGATTTATGAAAAATTTGGAACAGTACTCAAAAAATTGTTGAACAATTTGTTTTCGATAATTTGAATTTCTCTCAAAAATTTCAATTCCCCGCCAAAACACTGAAAAACATTTTTTTAGGCGTATTCTAATTATTTGTTTTCTACTAATTTTTTTCAGATTTTTCTATAGCACAAATGTGTCCAAAAAAAAATAAAAACCATAAAACACATTTTTAGTCACCATGACTATGGGGTTGGTGATGAGGGTTCAAAAATCCGTGAAAAAAGTTATAATTCCAAGTCCTAGAAAAGGGCTTATTGAAAATCTGGTTCATTTTTTAATATTTCCATCAATTTCCGCAAATTTATAAAAAATTTTGGTCATTAATGGTCATTTTACAGTTAAATATGGTAACTCACCATAGATTACACAAAATTCGTTTTTGAAAATTTCCATAAATTTCCGGAAATTCATGAAAAATGTCAGTCATTTACGATGTTTTTACAGGTGAATACGGTAACTCACGATAAATTACCCAAAATCCATTTTTTTAAATTTCCATAAATTTCCGGGAATTTTTGAAAAATTTCTGTAATTCATGGTATATTTACAGATAAATATGGTAACTAACGATGGATTACTCAAAATTTATTTTTAAAAATTTCTATGAATTTCCGGAAATTTATGAAAATTTCCGGTCATTTATGGTAATTTTATAGGTATATATGGTAACTTTCTATAGATAACCACAAAATTATATTATCTGCAACCAAAATTTTCTTACAGTTTTTCCGGTGAGTGGGCTGATAATCATGGAATGCGAGCTCATAGATGCATAATTTTCATTATTCACCTATGACGTCACTTTTCATTCCCTAGGGAGTAAAAAGTACTTTTTACTCCCGAGAGAGTGAAAAGTGGAACTTTAGTCCCGCTTCAATTTCAATTTATAAGCTTTTTAGGCAATTTAAAAGGGTTTGAATTAATACAAAATTTGTATAAAAATTCCTAGAAAACCTAAGAATAATTTTGTTAAAAAAGATTCCGGATGATTTTGAGGTAGTTTTTTTTACTTTTGCAGGATTTTCAAAAAATTGTTGGAAACAATCGAGTTCCTAGATAATAATATTATTACCAGATTCCTGGGGATTTTTTAAATTATTTCTTTCAACAAATTTTTAAGAGACTATTTAAAAAGATTTCAAAACAAATTTTAATGCATAAATTTATGTTTCAAGCTTAAAATTGCTTCAAATTATATAATTTTGAAAATTTATAAACTGAAAGTGTAAAAGTTAAAATTTTAAAGGTCAACGGCTTTTAATTAAAAGCATTTCATTTGGAGAGTGTTAAAAGCTCCCATTTTATATGCGTGAATTATTAAGCGCTTGAATGAACAGTTTTTATTAAGCATCAATTTTCCAAGCTTAAAGTTAAAAAGTTTGTATTTCACCTTGAGTGTCTTAATTTCAATTGTTCAATTGTTCAGCTTTTGTCTTCAGTCAAAAAGTTTTTTTTTCGACCTAGGGTGACAAACATTGAGAATATTGCAATTACATAATTTGAAATGACATATATGGTGTCCAATCGATTGCTACATATTTGACAAAAAAAAAACTTGAAACCTAAGTTTTTTTGTTTGTTGATAACGATTATTCATCATTGTCTTTTAATATTCTACCATTTCTTTAAAGTTTAAACATAGAAGCTTTTTGTAATAGCGATCATGTATGCATGATCGCTTCTTAATTTAAAATGATCTCATTGCAATATTCTGAATATTTATCATTCCAGGTCGAAAAAGAACAACTTTTTGGTTCCTGCAAAAATAGATTCAGTTTTCTGTTCTTTTTTGTAAAAATTTTTCCACCAGGGGGAAAGGGGAAAAGTGTTTGAAGTATTATCTCCTCATTTTAATTATTATCATCAGTTAATAAGCTTGTAACTCGTGGTCTCTCTAACTTTCGAGATATGCACCTTGGTACAAAAACATAGCAGCAATAAAATGCTCGGCCACAGCATCATTATGTAGCCACTGTATGCGATGAGAACTCGCTGCTCTACTGTAATGGAGACACGTTCGCGAAAGCCGTCTCTGGCGGTGGCAAAGCCGATTTATCTGCGCCCAAGTCCCCCCTTTCCCCTCCACCCTGTTGCCCACGGTGGCTCTTTTTCTCTCTTTCACTTTCGCTCTCTTTTTTCCACCCTCCCTTATCCTCTGGCCTAGCCGACTCTCCACATCTCTCCCTCACCCTATGCCCGATGTTCGCGAAGCGAGGATCGTGTCTTACAAGAGATATTTCACTTTTCCTTGTAGCCACGAAGAAGCCACAAGCAGAGTGGCACGGATGACAAGAGGGGTCGAAAAATAAGGCAATAATCCAAGCGAATAATCGCATTGGGGGTGAAATGTGAAGAGTTTACTTGACCACAAGCAAAGAAAGTGTTATTGAAATTTTTTCTGTGGGAGGTAATGTAATTGTAGGACAATATTTGATGGAGTTGATAGTTTGGTGAATAGTGGATATTCACAATTGGTCTAGGAATAGATTATTTGTTTTGTTGGTTTCTGTATTTTAGGTATAAATAAAAATTTGCGGATGGATATTAACTTTATAGAAGCTGAGGTCAATAACAATCTCTATAGAGTTCAACTACAACATCTAGCAACGGAAATAACAACACTCAACACTTGAAGAATACTATAGAATAACAATAACAACCTTAGTTAAGGTTCATAACAACCTTAGTAAAGGTTCATAGCAACCTTACTCAAGGCTAATAACAACCTTAAGACAGGTGAAGAACAACCCTGGAAACGGTGAATAACAACTGTAAAAACACGAAATAGGAACTACTTGGAGAGGATGCTAATATCTTTAGCAAACTTCAATAGTAGACTTCTAGCAACAGTTAATAATAACTATCAGCAAGAGATGAAAAAAACACCCAGCAGTCACTAATAAGAACCCCCGTCACAGAAATATTGTTAGCAATAGACAATAAGAACCTTAAGAAAGGAGAATAATAACCCCTAGCAACGATAAATAACAATTCATCTACGGGTTATAATAATACTTTACAGAGGATAATAATAAATTCTAGCAGCAGTGAATCACAACGATTGGCAGAGAACTATAACAATCTTGCAATACATAACAATCTTCATCTCCGTGAAAAAACTTGAAAAGGACAATAAGAACCTCATATAGGTGCATAACAATCTTAATATAGGTAAATAACTACTCATAATAACCTTCAATAACAAGTCTTTACAAAGGATAATAACATCTCTTACAAAAGGATAAGAACTTTATCAAAGTTCAATAATAAATCCTAGCAGCAGTCAGTAACAAACCCATCAGAAATGGATCATAAAAATATCTAGCAACGGATCATAAAAACCTTCTGCACTAGGAAAAAATATTAAAGGACAATAACCACCGATGTAAATGTTCATAACAACCCCATCAAAAATTAGTAACCACCATATTAAAGATCAATAACAATCTCAAACAACGGTAAATAACACTAATACTAACGGACAATAATATCTCCAGCAACGGTAAAAAACAACTCTGAAAGATTGACAATAACAACACCTGGCAAAGGATAATAAGAAACTTAACAATGCTCAATGATGAATTCTAGCAACTGTCAATAACAATCCCAAAAATAGATAGTAAGAAGACTGATCAGGGAGTAATAACAACTCTTAGCTCTGGAAAAAATCTACGGTTCTCAACGAATTGCAGCAACCGTTAATAACAATAATAAATTACAGGCAATGAAAACCTCTAGCAAAAAGCAATGATATACCCTGGCAAATATTAATAACAAATCATAGCAAAGATCAATAACAAATCTTAGCAACTTTATATATCAACTCTCAATAACAGAGAATGAGAGAAACTACTGAAGGATGATAGTAACCTCATCTAAGGTCAATACCAGACGTCAATGACAACCTATCAGAAATGAATGATGAAAACACCTAGAAGTTGGTTATAACAAACATCAGGACCAGCAAAAATTAGAATTCGACACTAACAACCTTAGTAAAGGTTTATAGCGAACTTACCAAAGGCTCATAACAACCCATAGCAACGGTAAATAACAATTTGAAACAATGGAAAATTACAAAATCAAGGAACAGATAATAAAAACCGCAGCAAAAATCAGTAGCTTCTTATCAACATATACTGAAAACACTGAGCAATAAATAATAAAAATTCTCAGCGCCAGAAAAAAAAACTAGCAAAGACAATAACAATCTGATTCAGGGTCCATAGCAACCCTTAGCGAAGTTCAGTAACAAGTCTCAACAACGAATAATAACCAATCTTATGAAAGGATAATAACAAGATTAGCAACATTCAATAATAAATTCTAGCAACAATCGATGAAAAACTATCATAAAACGGATGATAAGAACATCTTGCAATTGATGATACTACCCTGAGCCTAGGTAGCAACCTAATCTAAGATGTATAATAAATCCTTGTCAATAACAACCATCAGCAATAGACAATGGATGCTCCTAGCAATAGTTAATAACTAGCCCTCGTAATGATGAATTACAACAATAAAAACATCTTTGTACAACAATAACCCTTTGTATACAATAACCAAAAGAAACAATCAATAATCGTCCTTGGTAAAAATCAATAACGAATCTCAGCAAAAATCAATAACAGATCATAGGCACTCTAAATCAAATCTCTTACCTATTGCATGAATAAATAATAACAAGTTAATGTTCCCAACAAGCAATGCAAACTTAAACAAAGGCCATTCATAACCCTTAGAAGTAACCATCAACAACACCTAGCAAAGGCCAGTAATAAATCCTTGCGAAGAACAATACGACCAGGTTTTTGTTGTTAACTAATTTTTTGTTGTCTTAACTAATCAAACACTGAAGAATACTCAGTAGAGTTTCTAAGTTTTTTCAAAAAGTAACTCATTTTGAAAAATTACACAAGTTCTGACCAGATTGACTTTTGCAATCATAGAGTTTCTGAAACTGCTCTAGAAAGCGTTGCACGTCCCAGTTTCAGATGCTTCACAGGTAAAAAAACATCACTTCTTTGACATATTTGTCAAAAAATAGCTCATTATTCTTAGCAAGAACCTTGGCGAAGTTCCTTTAGCTCTCTTTAAGCAAAGGTTCATATTGCACCTTAGTAAGAGTCAATAATGAAGGACAAGACTCAGTAACGGAAAACAACAATCCTTAACAACGGACAGTACAAATCTTAGCAAAGATCATTTTCGACCCCCAGGAATGGACACCAATAAAATTTTGCAAAGGTCAATGATAGCCCCTAGGAAATATCGATAACAAATCTTAGAAAAGGTCAATAGCAATTCTGAGCAACGGTACATAACGAGCTTCAGCATGGTTTAGTAATAGTCTATAGCAAAGGATGAAAACAAAATTAGTAAAGTTTCGTAACAACCCCTAGCAATAGTAAATCACAACTGCTAGCAATAAGCCATAACAAAACCTAGCAATGGTTCCTAATAACTCTTAAGAATAGACAATGAAACCTCCTATCGAAGAATAATAATGCAGAAAAGGCCAATAATAAATTGTGGGAACAGTCAATAAGAGCCACCAGCAATGGATAACGAAAACACCTAAAAATGGTTAATAACACGCTTAAGCATCGACAAAAACTAGCAAAGTTCAATGACAAATCTTAGCAACAGTAAATGATAAGCATCAGCAGAGGTCAGTCACAAATCTTAGCATTAGACAATCATAACCAATGTTAAATGACAATACTCAGCAGCGCACAATAACAACAGCCAGCACAGAAGGATAACTGGCAAAGAACAATTCCTACATTCATGAAGGTTCATAACAAACTTAACAAAGATCAGTGAAAACTCTTAACAGACGTTAAACCTCTAGCAAATGATAATAACAACTTTACAAAATGTTAATATTAAATCCTAACAATATTCCATAATGAAGGGCAATACTCAGCAATGAACACTTACAACCCTCAATAGTGGGCAATAAAACAAAATCAAAAAAATAAATCAAAGGTTATTTAGAAGTCCAATGAATGGTTCATTAAAATGCATAGCAACGGTCAGTAATCGGCCCTATAAACGGTCAACAATAGCCACTGATAGAAGATAATAAAACCCATTGACAGCAACACCAATCAATGTATTGTGATAACCCTAGAGCACCAGAAAAAATCAAAGGACAATAATAAGCTGAGTAGAGGTTCATAACTGCCTTAGCAAGGTTCGATAATAAATCCAAGCATCAGCCAATAATAACCCTTATGAATGGTCAGCAATAGCCTCTAAGAAAGGACAATAAAAGACTCAGAAATTGATACCAGTATGTTGTTCTCGGACAATGTAACACTGAAACATTGCCGATATCCGTTGCTGTTTTTTTTTTAAATTGTAACTTATTTTGGAAGATCAAAAAGATTCTAAAAAGAATTAGTTTTCAATTACAAAGTTTCTGAAACTGATCTAAAATAATGATGCTAGTCAAAAACTGGGTGATACTAATATAAAGACATCAACTCTTCGACAACATTATCCAAAAAATAGCCCATTTTCCATACTTTAATTATTTCAAATTATACTAGAGGGCAGTAATATGGTGACTGTTGTTGAATGCACTCTGTCGAGAGAGTGAATGACTGCGTTGCACATGATACGAGATAATGATAAATTATAGCAAAACATTCAAAAACAACTATCAGTAATAGATGATAAAAAGACCTAGCAATGAACAATTACAAACTAGCAACGTTTAATAACAACTCACAACGACAAATAATAACAACCTTAGCAAAAGTCAGTAATGAATCCTAGCAACACTTGATGAATAATAACAACCATCGGCATCTGAAGAAGGAAATAACAATGAAAACCTATTTGGAGGTTCATGTATTAGCAGGACAGTGATGAATCCTGACATCAGTCAATAACAACTATCAGCAACGGATAGTGAAAATACCTATCAGTGTGTAATAACATCCTTCAGAGCCGAAGAACTAGCAAAGATAAAAAGAACTCTAATATAGATCAATAATAATCCCTGGCAACGATCATCAACTACTCTTAACAACATACTCAGGAGTGGACAATAAGAGCACTCAGGACAGGAAAATAACTGGTAAAAGACAATGCCAACCTTTATAAACGTTCATAAAAATCCTCAGCAAAGGTAAGTAACAAATCTTATCAGAGTACAGTATCAACCTCCAGAAACATTCAGTAATAGCCCCTAAAAAGGGAAATAGAAACCTCTGAAGTTTTGACTATGGTGTTGTTCACAATCAATAAAACAATACTGATTGCCATTGCTGTATTCTTTCAATTCCCAAAATTTCAAACGGAATCATTTTTCGATCATGCAGTTTGTGCAACTGCTCTGAAAGAACATTGCAGCTACGAAACTAGGTACTTCTAATATAAAGACACCACTTCTTTGACGTAGTTGTCTGAGAATAGGCCATTGTCCATCCTTGCAGTATTTAGAATCACACTAGAGTGCAGTCATTTGGCGACTGTCGTTGACTGCGCTCTGTCGGAGACAGTGAACGACTGCGCTGCAGATGACACGAGACTGACAGGTTTATGCTTGCATGCGTGTGGGATTGTGGGGACATAAAAGGGAACACGTAGCCAGCTGCCTGCCTGCTTGTGATGTATGTCTGTTTGTGTAAGTGACACGAAGAGAGTGAGTGACATGTCTCCCTTTCCCCCCGGAACACCTGGAAGAAGAGAAAGAGGGAGAGACCTCACACCCTCACATTCCAGAACAGGAAGCACCCCTTCTGCCCTCTCAGTCACCCAACCACCCTCAACCCTCTTCTTCGCGAACCTAACCACCTCAGTTCTGGTTTCACTTCCATCCCTCATCCACAACTCTCCGCGGGTCTTTGTTAGCTGTCGCTGACGTCACACAGGCTGCACTTGACACAAACCGTATGACGTACCACTTCTCAGTTTCCACTGCAAAAGACTGCAACAACGATTAAGAGATTCATCTTTGACAAATTAGGGCCATTGTTGAAAAATAAGTTGGTACTAATTCTTGTTTGTTGGTTTAAAAATAATCTTTTAGATAAGTGGTTCAATCTGATTTAGATTATTTGAAACAATTTTATTCATAGATACTGAACTCTGTGATGATAAGCTCACTTTATTTCAACAATTTTTTAGCTTTGTATTAATCTTAAGAGCTGGCAGTAAGATTTAGTTCGGGAAGAACAATTAAAATTTGATTGCTTAGTGTTCTTGTAAATACAATTTCATTAGCAGATGATAATTTTCGAACTGATGAGTTTCCTATTTGTAGCATCTAAATAAAGGTTTTTACAGCCATCATACAAACGAGAATAGGGATTAATTTATTTAACTAGATTACATCTGGAAAAAACTGTTACATCAATACATGTTCATAATTCATCAATGAAAAGCTTCCAATTATGATGATACACTATAAAATGGAAACTATAAAACAGACATTAGCATTTATTCCAGAAAAATGAATGACGTCGTCAAATTTCGTTTTGATTCAATTTATTTTCAATTTGATTTTACATTTTATAAACAAAAGTTTGGCACACCAATAGGTTTTTTCCCCTCAAATTTTTGGCTGGAACAGTCATTGAAGGTTTAGGAAATGCAATTGGAAAAGAAAGATCTATGATAAGGGTTCATCCATAGCCTGTTGAATTAGTAATTTAAAAAATTGTGAAAAATTTTTGTTTTTTCGATGAGACCATTCATTTTAATTACTAAACTTGAATGTCATTCAGCCATAATCAGCCCAGAATGTGCTCAATTTAAACAAAAAGGAAAAAATTTTTAAATAGAAAGGATGAGTTTTCAACCAAAGGAGATGCATTTTTAATCAAAAGGGGGGAATTTTCAACGAAAGGGTTACATTTTTAACAAAACAGTGAAATTTTAAAGCCAAAAAGGTGAATTTTTTCGAAGGCTGTTAAATTTTCAACCTACTTTCGCAAGGCAAACAGAACAATTTTTTTTAACTGTTGAATTTAAAACCCAAAAGGTTGGTCAAAAAAGTTTATTTCAAGCCAAACAAGATGATTTTTCTACCAAAAATAATTTCTTGAAAAAATTAAATAAAAGGTTTGAAATTTCAACAAAATAGTTCAATTTAGTCAAATAGTTGGATAAATAATAAATTTTCCACTGAAGAATAAGATGAATTTTCAATCTATAAGGATGAATTTTCTGTCAAAAATTATTTTCAACCAAATTTTTTATTTTTAAAGGAATTCTCAACCATGAAGATTAAATGTCTATGAAAAAAATTGAAGAAAAAATGAAATAGTTAAACTTTTAATTAGAAAAAAAAAATTTTTCTACAAGAAAAGTAAATTTTTTAACAAAAGAATTGAATTTTCGCCCAAAGATGACTTTTGAACAAAACAGTTAAATCTTTAACCAAATGGTCGAATTCTGTACCAGAAAAAATTTTGATTCAACCAAAAACAGTTGTATTTTCAACCAAATAGTTGAAATTTCGAAACAACAAAATAAAATTTTCAGAAGGTAGTTGAATTTTCAACTCAAATTCCAACAAAATTTTAACATTTTTAACCAAATTATTCAATACTTAGTTGAAAGTGGAACTAATATGTTAAAAATTAATTTTTTTAGCTGATGAGCCATCACTTTAGCTAAAAACCATTTTTCTTCAAAATTCAACAATTTTGTTAAAAATCCTTTTTTTTGGGTCGAAAGTTCATTTCTTTTGGTGAAAAATTTACGGATTAAGTTGAAAATTCGTTTAAGAAATCAAAACCTAGTAAAAATTTCATGAATTTAATTAAAAATTATTGTTTCTTCATGGAAAATGAATCCTTTTAGTTAAAAATTCATTTCATTGATTCAAAATCAGTTTCTTCAAAATGAAAATTCGTTTTTTTGCCTGAAAATTTAACTAATCCATTTTTTTCGATTTTTTTCACGAACATTCGATCTGTATGAATGAAAATTCCTTCAAAAATAGAAAAATTAATTGAAAATTCATGAATTTAGTTCAAAATTATTCTCATTTCGTTGGTAATTATTCTTTTTGGCTGAAAATTTATTTCTTGGACTGAAAATTTACTTTTCATATAGAAAACTATTTTTTTTTTAACTAAAGTTTAACTTTCATTTTTTTGTCAAATTTTGTTTATAGACATTTAATCTTCATGGTTGAGAATTCCGTTAAAAATCAAAAATTTGGTTGAAAATTTATGTATTTTGTTAAAAATTAACCTTTTCTGGTTAAAAATTTATCTTCTCAATAGAAAATTCATTACTTTGGTTAAAAATTTAACTATTTCATAAAATAGAATATTAATCTACTTAATGATTATTTCAACTTTTTGATTGAAAATTCATGTATTTTATTAAAAATTATCCTTTTTGGTAGAAAATTCATTTCTTTGATACAAAATTTACCTATTAGGTTGAAAATTCTATCAAAAAAAAAGATGTGGCTGGAAATTGATGAATTTTGTTGAAAATTATTCACTTTTCGTTTGAAATTAATCTTTTTGGTTGAAAATTCATTTCTTTGATCAAAAATGAGTTTCTTTAAATTTAAGATTTGTTTTCTCAACTGAAAATATTACTGATTCATTTTTTTCGGATTTTTTTATAGACATTTTCTAATTTTCATGGCTGAAAATTCCTTGAAAAATAAAAAATTTGGTTGAAAGTTTATGAATTTTGTTAAAAATTATTCCGTTTTCGCTGGAAATAGATCTTTTTGGTTGAAAATTCTTCTTCCTGATTGAAAATTAATTTCTTTGGTGGAAAATTTAACTATTAGGTTGCAAATTCCTTTAAAAATTGAAATTTCAGTTGAAAATTCATGAATTTCGTCACAAATTGATTTTTTGGGTCAAAAATTATTCTGTTTCGTTTGAAAATTAATTTTCTTGATTAAAAAACAGTTTTCTTAATTAAAAATTCAACTATTCCATATTTTTCGATTTTTATCATAGACATTTAATCTTCATGTTTGACAATTCCTTCAAACAATACAAATTTGGTTGAAAATTCAGGTATTGTTGAAAATTAAAATTTTTAGTTCAAACATTAATCTTCTTGGTTGAAAATTTATTTCTCTGTTAAAAATTGAACTATTAGTTTTGAAACTTGTTTAAAAATTCAATATTCATTTGAAAATTCATGTTTTTTATGAAAAAAATAATCTTTTCAGGTAGAAAATTAATCTTTTTGGTTGAAATTTCTTTTCTTTTATTTAAAATTAGTTTTTTTGTATTGGAAATTTATTTTCTGACTGAAAATTTAACAATTCCAATTTTTTTAAATTTATCTTTATTAATATACATTTGATGGCCTTGGTTGAAAATTCATCTGTTTGCTTAGAAATTTAACTTTTTCCTTAAAAATTGATTATTTTTTGTTCAAAATTTACTTTTGTTCATTAAAAAAAAAATTTTCAACTGAACATTCAACTAATCCGTTTTTGTCGAAAATTAATCTTTTTTGGTTGACAATTTTTTTTTTTTTTTTGAAAATTCAATTCTTAGATCAAAAATTAGTTATTTTATTAAAAATTAAATTTTTTGACTGAAAATTTAACAATTCTATTTTTTTCCAAAATTTATCTTTTTTGATAGACATTTAATCTTCATGGTTGAAAATTCATTTCTTTGATTGACAATTTATTTTTTTCTTACTGAAAATAAGTTTTTTCTAACAAAAAGTTTAACTATTTCGTTTGGTATCGAATTTTTTTTGTAGACGCTCAATCTTCATGGTTGAAAATCCCTTTGAAAAATAAAAATTCGATTGAAAATTAATGTATTTTGTTAAAAATTTACCTTTTTTGGTTGAAAATTTATCTTCTTGATTAAAATCTCATTGGAAATTAATCTTTTTTGGTAGAAAATTATTCTTTTTGGTCGAAAATTCATTTCTTCGGTGAAAAACTTAACTATTAGGTTGAAAATTCCTTTCACAATAAAAAATTAAGTTAAAAATTAATGAATTTTGTAAATTTTATCGATTTTATTATAGACATTTAATCTCCATGGTTAAAAATTTCTTCAAACATTAAAAATTTGGTTAAAAATTCATGTTTTTTGTTGAAAATTATAATGAATAATAAAAATATAGTAAATTTTTTATGTGGAAAATTAATCTTTTTTGTTCAAAATTCATCTGTTTGGTCAGAAATTTATTCTTTTTGTTGGAAATTAAATTTTTTTTGGGCAAAATTTATTTATGTCAGTTAAAACTAATTTTTTTTTACAGAAAATTAAACCAATACATTTTTTGTCGGAAATTAATTTTGTTTGGGTGAAAATTAATCTTTTTGGTTGAGAACTCAATTCTTCGATTGAAAATTAGTTTTTTTCATTAAAAATTCAATTTTTTGACTGAAAATTTAATCATTCTATTTTTGTTCGAGATTTTTTTTTTTATAAAGAATTAATCTTCTGGTTGAAAATTCACCTCTTTGTTTACAAATTGAAATATTTTGTTGAAAATTCAACTATTTTGTGGAAAAGTTCTCTATTTTGTTGAAATTTTCTCTTTTTCTGTAGAATATACTTGGATATACTAAAATATTCTTCACCTTTCTGGTTGAAAATTCAATTCTTTGGTTAAAAATTTAACTATTAGGTTGAAAATTTCACTATTTAGTTAGGAATTCGTTCTTTTTGTTGAAAATGATTTTTTTTACTGAAAATCTAACTATTTCATTTCTTGTCAAAATTTTTTTTCTCTGAAAGACAATGAATATAAATAATAAAACTGTTTTGTTGAAGATTCATCTTTTTGTTGAAGAATTCATATTTTTGGGTTTTCATTTCTTTTGTTGAAAATTTAACTATTTTGTCCATAAATCCTTTTTTTTTGTCGTGCTGATTTTTGAAAAAATTCAATAAACACTTAGTATCATCCTCTACAAAATGGTCAGTTCTTTTTTTCATTTCTGTTCCTATTTAGTTTAATTTGATATAAGATGACCTGAAACGTCATTACCGTACGGCGTCCCAACCTCACTTTGCACAAGGATGAACTGATTTTCTACTTTTTTTGAGAGAGTAACCAGAAAAACGCTTAACGTATCAAGTTTGTAAACTTCACAAGAACATAAATTCATTGTATGCACATTTTTTTGATCTGATAAATAACATTGTAAAAGCCTTAAAGTCTGTCCCTCAATGTTTGCCATTTCAGACGTCATTAGCGTACGTATTTGTTTCTAGTAAAATATTGTAGTTAAAGTTGAGTAATAAATACAGGAATATTAAGTGTATCATTTAATACAAGATTCGATCATATTAAGCTTTAAATATTAAGTCTCTTTTTTGTGAATCCGATAATAAAACTGAAAAGTGCATCTTGACAACAAAAACGTCATTCCCGTACGTGCGTTAAAAACCATTTTCGGGGTGAAAAAAAATTATAAAAACCATTCCGTTACTTGCTTAGCGGTGCTTTCTTTCATAAGAAGGTGACTTTTTATAATTAAAATCTGTTATTTTTTTATAAACATCAAAAAAACGTTAAACTTTAATATTCTTCTCGCGTCGTTACCGTACGGTACAATAGAACAGCGTACGACTGATTATATGCACGTGCGCATGGATTCATTATTATTTCTAAAATAAGATATTATGAATAAAATAAATTTCTAAAATTTGCCTACAATTTGACAATTACCCATATAACAACGTTTTTGTTTTTTAACACACTTCTTCTATTTTAAAGGCGTATCTTTTAATCTCAGAATATTTGATTCATCTTTTTGATTAAGTTCCAAGCGATAATTTTTCTCTTTCTTGGCAGTCAATTTTCTCTCGAAAACCGGTTTAAAATAATCATTTGGTTTCCTTCTCTGAAAGGATTAAATATATTTCTGAATCTTTCTGGAATTTTTAATCCGTCTTTATCCAGCTGGATGATTTGTGAATTACAGAATGTAATATATTAGTAAATTTTGTTTTATAAGCAAGATAATATAGCATATCATTTACATTCTCCCCAGAATTAATCCTACCACCATCCTGCCTTAGGATTTCAGTCCACCTTTATTGGCAGCATTAAATTCAGCAATTTAAGATCTAGTGAAATAAATTGACGCTACTTAGTTCAAAGGAACACACGATGCGCACCCGTTAACATTATAATCAAAGGACTCGAATTTTTCTGACAAACAGGTTTCAGTCACAGATCCAGTTTTGTTTTCCAGAAAAGTCTGATCATTAAGGATATTTATGACCAGTCCCTTATCGAAGCTGACATTATATAAAATGTATTTGAAGATTTTTTTTTTTTTTTTTGAAAAAATGAGGAAAATATGTCTAGCCGTTAAGGAACAGATGGATAAATGCATGTTCTTGAGTGGAGAAAAACTTGGAGGATTTAATGCCATGGTGCTTGATGTACATGCTATTTTCAGAAAGAGATTGACTTCGATCGCGATAAGTCTTCTACAAGATACAGAAAATTATCTTAAATCGGTGCAAAGATAGGATCTGTGTATTAAAAGCGTGCACGAGAATAGATTCTATCTCAAGTGATGACTTCATGATGGATGTAGATTGTGGATGTTGAATCTAACCATTTTAGTATGTAGATTCTTGCTTCCTCATAGGGGAAGCTTTGTAATGGTAACATTTTCCAAAATTTTTAAATTAATTTGATTAAGCCTTCCTCAATTCGAAAATGTCTAATACAATGTTCTAAGCAATTGTCCGGATCAGTATGTATATATATATATGTCGTTGTGA
>CAKNXH010000508.1:78302-90896 GCA_932178445.1 Andricus quercusramuli | reverse complement strand
GATTTTTTATAAGTCACTCCTGACCATAGTTCGAATCCCTTTACTATTAGTTTCGCGTCTTTAAAATTTTTATTCTTAGCAGATGCCAACTGTCTGCTCCCAACCTATCTTACCTTACTAAACTATTTTGAACTACATTAATTTCCATACAATATAGTATAATAGAATTCTGAATATATATTGTAACAAAAAAAAACAAGAAAACAAAAAAAAACTAGGTCAGCATTATCCCAAAAGGTTCTCAAGGCCTCCTAGGGTCATCACTTATCACTAATCTGCTTGATATTTGACGGAATTCTTTATATTAGTTATCTTTATGGTATTAATTTTTTATAAGTCACTCCTGACCATAGTTCGAATTCCTTTACTATCAGTTTTACGTCTTTAAAATTTTGATCCTTAGCAGATGCCACAAAGAGAAGTTTATAACCAGCAAACACAAAAAGAACAATTTTCAACAAAACAGTTGAATTTTCCACCAAAAAGGACACTTTGAACAAAAAAAAAATCAAAAGTGGTTCCTATAGTATTTTACTGGATATTTTGGGTTTCTCGGAGGGCAAACTAGGACGAAAAAGGACGAGCGGTGAACTTGGAGCGGAGTTGTCGGACGCAAGATTTACAAGAACGGAGGCCTCGAGGGTTACGACTCGTTATTATATGCTTTAATTACAGCCCGCAGTAATGAACTATGTTTAACCGTAACGTGGTAGGCTTGGCAATAAATTAACGGCGTGGAAAATACTAAATCACAACTTTGCCGATGCTGCCGAGTAGATAATCGGGCTGAAACAACTGTATACGTCTATACCCATCTCCCTCATTCCGTGGTCCATACAACCCACGGCCCACTATCCAACAATTAAAAAAATTCCCAAATTGTATAATCATCGATATCACTTTGTGGGCAATTATCGTTTTACATGTTACTGATTTTTTGATTATTATTACATTATCAGAGTCACTGATACATTATCCAAAGGTTACGTTACAAAATTGATCTCAGGTATCGAGGAGATAGCGTCGTTCCTTCGTCGCTGTTCGCACATGTCATCAGCATCCTTACGAAGGGAAGAAAAATCAAAACAGGTGGGAACAGCGAACAAGCAACGACGCTATCTCCTCGATACCTGAGATGTGAAATCTGATCCAGATCTCAGGTATCGAGGAGATAGCCCCGTTACCGGGTCGCTGTTCTCACATGTCATCAGCATCCTTACCAAGGGAAGAAAAATCAAAACAGGTGGGAACAGCGACCAAGCAACGACGATATCTCCTCGATACCTGAGATGTGAAATCTGATCCAGATCTCAGTTATCTAGGAGATAGCGTCGTTGCTTCGTCGCTGTTCTCACATGTCATCAGCATCTTTATCAAGGGAAGAAAAATTAAAACAGGTGGGAAAAGCGACCAAGCAACGATGCTATCTCCTCGATACCTGAGATATGAAATCTGATTCAGATCTCAGGTATCGAGGAGATAGCGCCGTTACCGGATCGCTGTTTCCACCTGTTTTAATTTTTCTTGCCTTGATAAGGGTGCTGCGTGAGCACCGAAACGTTGGTAAATACTTTGCATGCTTTTTTATTGTGATTCGATAATAATAAAAATAAAAAAGACGAAAGAAAAAAAAAGAAGGAAGGGGATTTGGTTGGTTGCCTTCTCATTTTTCTTTCCTCTATTTTATTTTTGTCCAAAGAAACAAATTTTTTCATTTTGTTTTTTAGGTAATTTTCGTAATTCGATGAATTATCAATCAAGAATATTACATTTTCAACCAGACGGGAAATTATTAGCTCAAAAAGATAAGATTACAACTAAAAATTTAAAATGTTTTATTCGAAGAACCAAATTTCCGATTTCCTCCCGGTTCGCAAACATTTTTCAAGGTCAATGAAATTGAAAAATTCGAACGCTAAGCTCAAACATTTTCCATTTGAAGTATTAAAAACTGAGCTGCAAATCATTTTTAACAATTTTAAGTTACAAAGATTGAAAATTGAGCAAATACATTTTTTTTATGAACTAAGGGCTTCTTAAATTAAAAGTTAAATTATTTTTATTTCCAATAGTTAAAAAATTCTCAAAAAGTTTCAAAATTTTATTTCCAATTCTTGAAAAATCTACATGTGGTTTTACATTTTTTTGAAATTTTAAATTATTTTTCACATTTTGTCAGAGCTTCTGAACATTTTCTAAAAATATTTGATTTTTTTCGAAAATCTTCCCAAAATTAAAAAAAAAACGTGCAAAATAAAAAGCATTTCCCTAGAATTTTCCAGATTCATTTTTGAGAATTTTAGAAATTTTTTTAAATCTTATCAAATATTTTCCCAAAATTATTTTGAAGTTCTTTCGAAATTGAAAATAGTTTATAAACTTCCAATCATTCTGAAATTTTGAACTGACTCTAATTTTTATTTCTTCAACTCCTCGAAACGGCATTTTTAAATTCTTTGAATGAAAAATGTACGCTCAAAAATTAAAATATAAAATGGAAAATTTTCATAATGAAAGATTTTCGAAACAAGCATTGTGAAATGAATGATATCCTAATTGAAAAAGATAAGAATTAGACTTATCATGTCAAAAATTTTGAAAATCAAACTTGAAAAATTCTTCTTTCTAAAAGTTTATAAAATTCCCAGTCAAAAAATAAATTCACTGTCATTTCAACCGAACAGTTGAATTTTGAACTAAAAAAGATAAGTTTTTACCCAAAATTGGAATAGTTCAATTTTCGGTGCTTGAGGAGTGCAATCGGAGTGTGTGGTACTGCGGTTTCAGAAAGAATGACTGGTGATGTTGAACTGAAAAAGATTATTTTCTAACCAAGAAGTGGAATGGTGTATACTTTAAATAATAAATAATACAAATAACAGCTTAGCCTCGGATTGGATTGAAACTTTGTTTGACGAAAGGCATCCTCTTAATAAATTTTTTAGGTGATGATGCTGGGTGTTCGGAATGCTAGAGGTGTGAGTGATCTTCAAAAAAGTGATAGAAAATGGGGGGTTAGAGCAAGAATTCGAACTATGGTCAGGAGTAGATAGTGGATTACATGGTTGCGAGGATACAAACAGGCTGATAGGTAATTGCGAAGATCAGAAAACAAATGGTAGTGGATACAGATTACTTAGCTTGTATTTATAGAAGGGCCTGTTTATCACGAATACTTGGTTAAGGCATAAAATCTCACAGTAATATTGACATCATTGTTGTGGATGAGACTCACAGGGCTAGTAAGAGATACAAAGGTCACGAATTTCAGAATAAGAGAAACAAACGCCTAAATCAGACAATTTGGAAGACGTGTATATGCAATAAAGATAAAGAGGGCGCGTGGACAATTCCTAACGAAATCGTTGATAAGGATTGCAATAGGAGTGTGTGGTAATGCGGTTTCAGGTAGAATGACTGGTGATGCTTGGTGACTCGAAAATGATTGTTGATGCAACAATTGGTCGGAATTAGGAATAGCAAACGTGAAATGGGATACAGATTGAGCAAAAGGCGTTTTTCGTGAGATTAGGGCTACAATTGAAAACCTAAATTATCCACAAAAGTGAATCATTTTGATCTGAAGCTGATAATCACAATGATATCTGACAGTTGGATATCCCTAGATTGACTGCATTAATATAATTAATTAAAACAAATAAAACTAAGTGTAAAGCCATAAAAAGGGGTGGAAACCAGGTTTAATTTATTGGCCCCTGATTAGAGACTAGCTTGCTCAACGAATCAAGGTAGAAGGATTCCTCGCAGTCGAATTAAACCTCAAGCAAGGAACTCTGACTTATAGCCATAAGTTAGCTTTAGTATAGACCAAAGAACCTTTTCGTTTTCTCATTTCCAACTCGAGTATCCTTACGATATCATTAAAAGAATTGCGTTTCAATCCAATCTATTCCACTACTTAAAGGGTAAGTTGTTCCATAAAATGTTATTATCCATTTGCACCTTTATGTGTAAGTAAAGCTCTGGTGATTTAGACTTTTAGAGTAACTTTTGAAACTACAAAGTAGGAATAAATAAATGGACAGTTTTCAATAAGATGAGTTTTCTTCCATTTTATTTTCTTTAATCATTCTATCTGAACGAATTAATAAGAGATAATTAGGAGACGCAACATATTCTTCATGAAATAGGATGAGGGGTCATCCGCAAATTTACTTTTGCAGAAAGTGCTTATTTTATTGCGTTAAATGGTGAATGAATAGTTAAATTTGCAGTTGGAAAATTAATTTTAAACTTACGAAAAACCGAATTTTCAACAAAATAGTTTCATTGTTGACCAAAAATCTTGAAAAAGTTAAACTTCACACAGAAGTTCAACTGTGAACCGAGTAATTGAACGTTCAACCGAACAGTTGAATTTTGAACTAAAAAAGATTAGTTTTTAACCAAAAATGAAATAATTCAATTTTCGGTGTCTTGGGAGTGCAATAGGAGTGTGTGGTACTGCGGTTTTAGAAAGAATGACTGGTGATGTTGAACTGAAAAAGATTAGTTTCTAACCAAAAAGCTTAGTATATTGTTGAGCAAAAATCTTGAAAAAGCTAAACTTCACATAGAAGTTCAACTGTGAACCAAGTGATTGAATGTTCAACCCTACAGTTGAATTTTGAACTAGAAAAGATTAGTTTTTAACCAAAAATGGAATATTTCAAATTTCGATGTTTGAGGAGTGCAATCGGAGTACGTGGTACTGCGGTTTCAGAAAGAATGACTGGTGATGTTGAACTAAAAAAGATTAGTTTTTAATCAAAAAGTGGAATGGTTCAATTTTCGGTTAACAAAAAATTATTTGAAGAAGAAAAATTGCCACAAAATGATAAGATCTTCAAAAAAAATTAATTTTAAACCGAAAACTTCAAATTTTCAAGCAGGCAGGTGAATCTTAAACGAAAGAGGTGAAATAGTTGAGAAATATTACAACAAAAAATGTTAATTTCAAAACGAAACCGGTTGAATTTAACCCAGAAAAATGTAATTCCTACCAAAACAGAATTATTTTCAAAACAAACAGATAAATTTCCACAAAAAAGTTTGATTTTGAAACCAGAAGTTTTTTACACTCAGCAGGTTAAATTTTCAAAACAAAACGACGAATTTTTGAAAAAACAGTTGAACTTTCCACCAAAAAGGATTAGTTTCAAACAAAATTCTTGAATTTTCAAAAAATATCTTCAAAAAAATAGTTGAATTTTCAACAAAAAAAAAGTCTGAATTTCCGATAAAATCAAAATAATAACAGTTTTACCGCAAAAAGGTGAATTTTCGACAACAAAACAGATCACTTTTCAATCTCAGAAAATTATGATTTGGGCGAAAATACTTGGATTTTTTATTGGGGCTCATACGTTCAGTTAGTATTTAAGTAAAGAATTTTTGTTCCAACTACTTGATTGAAAAATGAACTAATTTGTCTGAAAATTAATTTTTTGGTTGAATATTCATATCTTTAGTTGAAAATATAACCATTCCATCTTTAGAGAATTTATCTTATTGTTAAGAAAATCATTTTTTGGGTTGAAAACTCATTTTTTTTAAATTATTTTTTGTAAAATTCATCGTCTTGCTTGGAAATTGATCTCCTAGGTTGGAAATGTAACTATTTTGTTAAAAAATTGGTTTTTAGAATTATTTTTTGAATAAAAATGTGACTATTCTATTTTTGGGTAAAAATTCATATTTTTAATTGAAAATTCATATTTTCTAGTTAAAGTTCAACTATTTGGATTTAAAATTCTCGCATTTTGTTGAAAATTCGACTTTTTGGTAGAAAATGAATATTATTTGTTTGAAAAATTATCCTTTTTGATTTAAAATTTCACTGCTTGTTTGTGAATAACTCTGTTCTGGTAAAAAATGCAATTATATTGCTAAAAATTCGTATGTTTCAGTTGAATTAAACTTTATTTTTCATTCTTAATTAAAATCTCATTTGAATGGAATAAAGTAACTTGTACATTTTTTATTAAGAATTGATTTTTTTGATTTGAAAAATTGACTAGCTGTTTTGAAGTAAAACAAAATTCACCTCATTTTCAAGAAATTAATTTTTCCCCAATATTCATAATTTGAGATGCAAATTCACATTGTTGGGTTGGAAGTTCAAAAGTTTGATTGAAATTCACTTCTTTCAAATTTCACTATTTGATAGAAAATGGAACTATTTGGTAAAAAAATTTCTCCTTTGTTAAGAATTTATATTTTTGGTTAAAAATTCAACTATTTGATTAAAAAATGGAATTACTTTCAATAATTCTAATATTTATTATATTACATTATTAAATTTATTTCTTCATTATTATTATTATAATTTATTATTCATTCATTATATTATTTGAATATTTAGTAACTCCTTCGTAGAAAATAAACATTGTTGTTTAAAAATCATATTGTCGGATTATTATCCAAACGTTCAGTAGATAATTTATCTTGTTGGGTTCAAAATTGAAAAATTTGGTTGAAAATTGATGTATTTTGGAATTTTGTGACATGAAAATTCGTTTTTTTTTTGTGAAAAATTAATTTTCTTGGTGAAAATGTTAACTTTTTGTTTTAAGTTTTAATTACTTCTTAAAAAAATATTTTTTCATGAAGATTCACCCCTACAGTTGAAAATTGAACTTTCTCGCTGAAAATTCGTTTTCTTGGTTAGAAAATAATTTTATTATCTCAGAATTCATTGACTTCATTTTTATTTGAAAATATATCGTTTATAAATTGACAAATCAAATATTTGGCAGAAAATCTATATATTTCGTGGAAAAGTCGAATGAGTAGACCTTCCTTAATCTTCAATGAAGTGTATTGATATTATAGGTCTACCAATTAGCCTTGAATCAAGGAATCTTTTCCGTTTTTGCTGAATTCTGTTATTCAAGAAAAATTTACTATAAACTACTGTGTTTTCAAATATTATGCATCACCATAGCTTCCTTACTTTCCAATAAAATCTATCAATGTTATAGGTCAATCAATTCGTCTTGAATCAACATAACTTTTCTATTCTCGCATCAACTTTAAATTATGAGAGAGAGGAAATTTTTACTATAAAAATCAATTTTTAATATAATGTAAATGACCATAACTTAATAACTCTTTGATAAAATGTAATAATATTGTAGGTCAAGCGATTTGTCTCGATCCGAGAGATTTTTTTTTATTTTCGCATCAACTTTGAGTTGTGTTGAAGAAAAAAGTTTTACAATCCAAAACCGTATTTTCAAATATTAGGCATTACGACAGCTTCTTCACTCTTCAATGAAATTTATCAATATTATAGGTCAATTGATTCGTTTGGAATGAACACAACTTTTCTATTCTCGCATGAACTTCCAATTATGAGAATGAGAACATTTTTAACATAAAAATTAATTTTAAAAATATTTAAATTACCATAACTTCCTTAATCTTTAATAAAATGTAGTGATATTATAGGTCAATCGATTCCTCTCTGACCAAAGAATCTTTCATGTTCTTGCATCAAATTTGGATTATGTTGGAGGAAAAAGTTTTACTATGAAAAACCGTATTTTCGAATATTTGCATTGGGATAGCTTCATTACTGTTCAATAAGATGTATCAATGTTATAGGTCAATTGATTCGTCTGTAATCAACACAACTTTTCTATTTTCGCATCAATTTTCAATTATGAGAATGAGAAAATTTTTAACATAAAAATTAATTTTAAAAATATTTAAATTACCATAACTTCCTTAATCTTTAATAAAATGTAGTGATATTATAGGTCAATCGATTCCTCTCTGACCAAAGAATCTTTCATGTTGTTGCACCAACTTTAAATTATGTTGGAGGAAAAAGTTTTACTATGAAAAACCGTATTTTCGAATATTTCCATCAGTATAGCTTCATTACTGTCCAATAAGATGTACCAATGTTATAGGTCAATCGATTCGTCTCGAATCAATACATGTTTGGTTTAAAAATAATTGTTCGCATCAAAAATGTGTCTTTTTTGTCAAAAAATATGTTACGTACAATAATTATTTTTAAACTAATTAATTTCTCTATTTTCGTGAAAAATCACTTCATTTTCACTGTGTATATGTGTGTGTGTATGTGTGACTGACAAGAGGATTTCTGAGAATATTCATTGAAATTTTTGTTAGCATTCGATAATATTTCAAAAATCAGTATTTTATACTACCACTTTTGCAGTAGCATACCTCAAAGTTGGTGCAAGAATATGAAATATTCCTTGGTTCGCAACGAATTGGTTGACTTTCAATGTCAATACATTTTCTTGAAGAGTAGGCAAGTTATGTTAATTTATATATTTTTAAAATCGGTTTTTTATAGCAAAACTTGTTCCATTAATATAATTGAAAGTTGATGTTCGGACAGAAAATGTGTGTTATTCCGAGGCGAATCGATTGACCTACAATATTATGACCTTTCATTGAAGAGTAAGGAAGCTATGGTGATGTATTATATTTAAAAATACGTTTTTTTAATGATAAAACTTCTTTCTTCAACATAATGAAAAGTTGCAGCAAGAATATGAAAGATTCCTTGGTTCGAGACAAATCGATTGACCTAGAATATTGATACATTTTTTTGAAGAGTAGAAAAGTTATGGTAATTTATAGATGTTTAGAATCGTTTTTTATAGTAAAAGTTTTCTTATTCTCATAATTTGAAGTTTATACGAGGATAGAAAAGTTGTGTTAATTCAAGAAGAATCGATTGACCTTTAACATTGATGCATTTCATTCAAGAGTAAGGAAGCTATGGTAATGCATAATATTCAAAAATACGGTTTCGCATGGTAATACTTTTTCTTTAGCATCATTCAAGGTTGATACAAGAATAAAAAAGATTCCTTGGTTCAAGGCGACTCGATTGACCTACAATATCAATACATTTCATCAAATAGTAGGGAAGTTATGGTAATTTATATATTTTTAAAATCGATTTTTATAGTAAAAACTTTCTCATTCTCCTAATTTGATGTTGATGCGAGAATAGAAGACTTGTATTGATTCAAAAATCATCGATTGACCTATAACATCAATACATTTCATTGAAGAGTGAGGAAGCTATGGCAATGCATAATATTCAAAAATACGGTTTATATAATAAAACTTTTTTCTTCGACATAATTCAAAATTGATGCAAAAGTATGAAGGATTTCTTTGTTCGAGACGAACCGAATGACCTATAATATTACTACATTTTATTGAAGAGTAGGGATTTTATGGTAAATTAAATAGTTTGAAAATAGGGTTTTTTATAGTAAACCTTTTTTCTTCCACATAATTCAAAGTTGATGCAAGAATGTAAATGATTCCTTGGTTCGAGGCGAATCAATTGACCTACAATATATTTAGAGTCAAAAATAGCCCAAAATTGGTAACATCGTTGATGAACAGTCATTTTTAGATAACCCCTGAAGAGAAGATCCCCAACGAGAAATCTCTGGTGGGCAAATCTCGTTATTTCGAAGGACGGGTTTACGGAAAACCGGAAAGAAGTGGAGGAAAAAGGAAGAAAGGGATGTCAAAGATACCACTGTCCGCGGATATAATAAAGATGGCGATATAGTACTCATAATGTAGAGGAAGGAGTCTCTGCAAGGATGCATTCCGATCTTCTCAGGCGCTGGAGAGCGAGGATCTTGGATATCTTGCTGAAGAGAGGAGTAGAGTAGATGGGAGGAGGACCGTCGTACATGTCAGCCTCTCACTCACGCTTGGTCACCGAGACAAGCCCTTACTAATGGAGGAAATAAATTTCGGATTAAATCGTAGCCCGGCTACTTTATAAGGCTGCTCGCTCTTTGCCAAGCGAAGGTGACGCCATGGGACTCCTCCTGACACAAGCCATGGTCCACCTTGCCCGTCGAACATCCTCCTCATCCTCCTCATCCTCTTCATTCTCTTCATCCTCTTCATTCTTTTCATCCTCTTCATTCTCTTCATTCTCTCCATCCTCTTCATTCTCTTCATCCTCTTCATTCTCTTCATTCTCTTCATTCTCTTCACCTTCTTCGTCCTCTTCATCTTCTTGATCCTCTCCATCGTTCCCTTTTTTCCTTCAAAGTCTTGTCCGCCAGAGTGGGACAGACTTGGCTTTTTTTGACAAATCGGTGTGTGGGTATAGAGGGGGAAACAACTCTGGTAATCCGCTGAACCGCTAGATATTCCGAAATGGTAATTCCGTGTAATCCGAATAATCTGCTGTAATCTGGAGTAATCCTACTCCACTTTTCATTCACAGTAATTTAGGTAACAATAGTAATCCAGAATATTCTTATCGGGGTAATTCAAAGTAATTTAGGTAATCCAAGTAATCCAGTATATTTGGATGATTCTCGTAGGTAATCCAAATACTCTTCAACTATTTGCTTGAAAATTTTTCCTTAATCTCCTTTGAATTAACTTTTTCAAACCTTTAAGGACCACTCTTGCAGATGAGCAACGTTCCCTATTTACATTTTTCTTGATTTTCAGGTCAATTGAAGGGTTAACTAAAAATTCGAATATTCGATTTTTCGTTAAAAAATTTATCTTTTTCATTGAAAATTCCTATATTTTGCGAAAAATCGTATGTTTTGTGAAAATTCGTGTATTTTGTGAATCTTCGTCCTTAGCCTTCGTTCAAAATTCATATTTTTGGTTTGAGATTCACCTACTTTGGTGAAAAATTTATTTCTTCGGCTGAAAATTCAACTATATTACTGAAAATTCATTATTTTAGTGGAAAATTTTTATTTTTCAATGAAAATTTTTATTTTTCAAGGAAAATTGACCTTTTCAATAAAAATTGACCTTTTCCACTCCTAGTTAAAAACTTATCTTTCCTAGTTGAAAATTTCACCATTTGGTTGCAAATTAATCGACTTCGTTAAAAATTCATTTTTCTGGTTTAAAATTCTTTATTTCAGTTAAAAATTGCTAGGTTCAAAATTTAACTATATTGTTGAAGAACAATTTTTTTAACTCATCTTTTTAACTGAAAAATTAAATATTCCACTTTTATTCAAAATATTTTTTAGTTTCATGATTCGACTACTTGTTTGAAAATTTCCGTTTCTAAGTTCAAAATTGATGTAGTTTGATTAAATAATTCGGTTAAAAGTTTAATTTTTGTTCGAGATTCATATTTTTTGTTTAATGATGGAAAATTCAACTACTTGTTAGGACGTTGAATCATGTTCAAAACTTGAAAATTCGTCTTTCGGTCTAAAAATTCAACCATTTTTCAGAAAAATCATTTTTTGCTCATAGAAAATTATTTTTCACCTAAAAATTGTATAATTTCAGTTGAAGATTTATAATTTCAGTCAAAAAATATTCTTTTCGGTTCGAAATACAACTTTTTTGTTGAAAATTCATTTCTCAGTGAAAAATTAATTTTTTCAGCTGAAAATTTGACTGTTTCATTTTGAGTTGTAAACTTATTATTTCTAGTTGAAAATTCAAGCACTTGGTTGAAAATTAAACTACTTTATTGAAACATTCATTTCTCTGGTTAAAAGTTCTTTATTTTAGTTAGGAATATTTTTCTTAAAAATTCAACTATTTTGTTGAAAATCCATTTTTTCGAGCGAAAAATAAAACTGTTCCATTTTTTCATCCAAACTAGTTTTTAAATTAAAGATTCAACTACTTGGTGGAAAATACGTTATATTGAGTTAAAAATTAATGTATTTTGTATTCTTTTACTACAAATTTAATTATTAATTTAATTTAATAATTTAAATATTTTGGGAAAAACTTTTCTTTTTTTTTTTTGTTGAGAAAAATTGATATTTTTGATTAAAAATGTAAATTTAAAAAAAATTCTAATTAAAATTCCATTTTTAGTAGAAAATATATCTTTTTTCGTTAAAAATTCAACTCTCTGGTAGAAAATTCATAAATTTTGTTGACAGTTTGTCTTTTTTGGTAGAAAATTAAATTTCATGACTGAAAATTCGACTGAAATTTTCACTATTTTGTTGAATATTCATTCGATTTCTTTCGAAATTAATTTTTTTAATTTGAACCTTATTTCATTTTTGGTTAGGAATTCATGTTTTTTAGCTAAAAATTCATGTATATCGTTGAAAATTGGTCTTTTTTGGTGAAAAATTAATTTTCTTTGTTACAAATTCACGTTCATGGTAGAAAATTAAACAGTTTTATTAGAAAGTATTCTTTTTGGTTGAGAATTCTACAATTTTGTGAAAAGTCAAGCTTTTTGTTGGAGATTCTTGATTTTGGTTGAAAATTCATTATTCTGATTGAAAATGTAAATATTTCGTTGAAAATTCGTGTTTTTTTTTGTCAAAAATCTATTTTTTTGGTCAATTCAATAATTTCATTACTGGTAAAAATTTTTTGTTCCAATTGAAATTTCAATTGAGTAATTAGCGCCAAAAGCTCACAAAACTCATTTTTTCATTTATGGGTCTTTTTCGAAACCCTACCCTCCTCATTCTCATACTCCTCAGCCTCTTCATCCTCCTCATCTTCCTCGTCCTCCTTATACAACTCATCCTCCTCATTCTCTTCATCCTCTCAATCCTCCTCATCCTCCTTATACTCCTCATACTCCTCAGCCTCTTCATCCTC
>CAKNXH010000508.1:57850-73672 GCA_932178445.1 Andricus quercusramuli | reverse complement strand
AAGCCAAATCTGAAGTTAAAAAAATAAATTTTCAGAAAAAATTTCAATTTCAACCAAAGAAAAAACGAAATTTAAACAAAATGTTCAATTTTTAACCAAAAACATAAGCTTCAAACAAAAAATTTTTTTAAAAATAAATATCTCACCAGAAAAGACGACTTTTCCCATGAAAGAAAAATAATTTTCATCCAAATGGGTAAAATTTTAACTGAGAAAGATAATTTTTCAGAAAAACAAATTCATGTTTAACCCAAGAAGAAACGATTTTTCAAAAAAATATATCTTTTTTCAACCAAAGACATAAGCTTTCGGACCTTTCATCAAAAAAATTGAATTTTTACCGAATAATCCAATTTTCTACCAGAAAAGACGAAATTCCATCAGAAAAAATTTATTTTCATCCAAAAAGGTAAAATTTCAACTGAGAGTGATTAATTTAATGTTGAAAAAAATTAATTCCTAATGAAAAATATAAGGGTTTTTAACCCAAAAAAAAAACATTTTTTTTAAATATTTAAATTTTCTACCAATGAGGTACATTTTTAAACAAAGATGACGACTTTTTAGGAAGAGTTGAGTTTTTAACCAGAGAGTTTAATTTTTATACCAAAATCGTGGAATTTTGATCCCAAAGGTACGAATTTTTAACAAAGCAATTGAATTTAGGATAAAATTATTAAATTTCTAGCCTAAAAATAAAATTTTCATCTTGAAAAAAAGAATTTTCAACCAGAAATCTAAATCTTCAATTAAAATAGTTGAATTTCTGTTTAGTAAAATAATTTTTCACCAAAAAAGCAAAATTTCAACTACAAAAATTCAATTCTCAACTAAAGAGATGATTTTTAAACTGCAATTACGTATCCTTAACCAAGAAAATAAATTTTCAACAAAAAAATACATCTTCTTTCGAATAATTAGTAGATGATTCCTCAACAAAAAGTATATTAATATATTTTTCAACAACAAAAAATGAACTTTTATCCAAAAATATTTGGATTCTGAACGAAAAGGATAAAAATTCTAAAGCAACAAACTTTTTTAACTGAAACGCTGAATCAATATGTTGATTGTTTAAATCAAACAGATAGATTTCCAACCAACAACTAAAATGTTAAATTTTCAGTTGGAAAAATTAATTTTCAATAACAAAAAAAAATTCCACCAACCATTCTGATTTTTAACATAAATAATTAATTTTATAAATGGCAGTTAAACTCTTAGGCAAGTAGTAGTTCAATTTCTACCTACAAAAGATCTGTTTTTAACAAAAAACAAAAAAGTTTAATTTTCAGATGAAAATATGAATTTTTAACACAAAAAACAAATTTTTAACAAAATAGTCCAATCTTGTTTTTAATTTTCAATTAATAGAAATGAATTGTCAACAAAAAATGCAATAGCTGTTACTTTTTGATTTTCAAGATAAAAAGGCTAATTTTCAATAAAAAAGATGATTTTCAAATAAGTAGTTGGATTTCAACAAAAAAAAAGTGTTGACAAAGCATTGGAATTTTCAACTAAAAAGAATGACATTGTAATCAAATTGTTGAATTTTCAACAAAATAATTACTTTTCTAACCAGAAAAGATGAATAAGGAACAAAAAAAAATAATATGAAATATAGAATTCCTTGAACTCTCTGAAATCATTGAATATAGGGAGTACCATGATGTTCGAAATTTCTGAATTACCTAAATGCTCTAAAATTTTTAAAATTCCCTAAAATCCCCAAATTCACCAATGTTGAAAGTAGGTAATTTGTTATTGCAAAATGCAATCTTTATAAATCATGGAATGAACCTATTGGATCGTGCTGATGCGCAATCTACTGATCAAATAAAAAATCCAAAATCTGTATGATATCTGATCTTATTCAGTAGTCAATATTATTGACTGATCAAGGATGAAACCTATCTTCTACGAAATGTTTATCTGGTTCCAGTTAATCATCAAAGTTAACATTGCCTGTCACATCCTCTTTCGACTCAAGAAGTACTTTAGGCTGATAGCAATATTGACTCATCAAGGAAAAATCCTATTTCCTTCAAAAAGCTTTTCTGCTTCCAGTATATTACCTAGTGTATCATCAACAATCACATCCTGTTTTGACAATAGAAATTCTTCAAGCTGATAGTAATTAGTAATCAATCTACCTTTTCTCTTACTAATGTTAGGAATAGGTGATTCATTATTGCAAAATGCCACCGTTGACAATGATGCAATCATCCAAACTACTGGATCATTCTGATGCGCAATCTTCTGATCAATTAAAAAATCCGAAATCTGTGTAGTATAGATGGTATGATCTTATTCACTAGTCAATCTTACAGACAAGTCAAAAACTGGTTGAGCAAAAACTGGATCAGCAATCTGCTGATCATATCCAAAATATGGAATCTATATAATAGAGATGGTATGATATTATTCAAAAGTCAATATGATTGACTGATCAAAGATTACATATTCTTCAAAAAAATTATCTGGTTGCAGTACATTATCAAGATAATTATTGTCTGTTCCATCCTTTTCTGACTGAAGAAGTACTTTAAGTTGGTAGCAATAAATAATGAATCGAAATCTTTTTACCAATATTAAAAGTAGATAAAGTATCATTGCAAAATGCAACAGTTAAAAATAACTCAACGAACCTATTGGACCATTCTGATACACAATCTGCTAATCAATTTAAAAATCCGAAATCTGTAAAATATAAATGGTATGATATTATTCACTAGTCAATCTGATTGACAAGTCAATATTATCTACTGATGATGAGAAAAACCTAAAGTTTTGCTGGTTCCAGTATGTTATCAAGATCAACATTGCCTACCACATCCTTTTCGACAGAAGAAGTACTTCAGGCTGGTAGCAATGACTAATAATTTGGATTTTTTCACCAATTCCTTTTAAATATCCTTTCAAATAATTCTCTTACGAGAAGGTAATTTGTTATTGCAAAATGCATTCGTTAAGAATCATGCAACAAACCTATAGGACCATTCTGATGCGCAGCTAATCAAATGAAAAATCCAAAACCTGTGTGATACAAGATGGTATGACATTCACTAGTTGACCTATTCAGCAAGTCACTATTGTTGACCCATCAAGGGAAAAAACCTATTTTCTTCCAGAGGTTTTCCTAAGTCCAGTATATTATCTGGGGTAATACCGCCTTTCACATACATCTTGGACAGAATAAGAACATTTGGCTGATAGTGGACCAGTGGTGGAAGAATACAAGGACATCGTGATCTCATTAATAAGATTAGGAAACAAAAGCGCATCACGGATGTTGATTGAATGAACTCATTGACTAGTCAAGGAAAGAACCTATTTCTTCAAAAACTTTGGTTCCATTTTATCATCTAGGCTTCTAGGGTAATATCGCCTTCACATCCTTCTTCGACTGCACAAGTACTTTAAGCTGATAGTGGACCAAGGGTGAAAGAATTGTCAAAGTCTTACGGGGGCATCGCGATCTCATGTGTAAGAATAAGAGATGAGAGGGCATTACGCAGCCTGATCAAGATACGCATCGCATCGGGTGCTCCCGACAAATTGCCTCGCCTCCCTATTTCCTCCGGGATCCGGTGGTATGTACAATCGTTTGGTCGGTCGGAAGGTAGGTAGGAAGATAGGTTACGTGCCGAGAGCTTAGGGGTGGGGATTGATGTCTTAGTCAGCCAGAGACCTAGGAGAACACCTTCTGTTTTCTCCCTTTCAGTAGGCTAATTGCTACAATGATTAGCCACTTAAAGAATTTTTGCAGTTTAACAAATTGTAAACACTATAAGCGTCAAAAAGATTCTAAAATACACAGATAGTTAATTAATTTTATGAATATTTAAATTACCAAAGTAAAGCGCTGAAGATTTAATTTACATTTAAAGAAGTTAAACATTAATTTAAAAAACACTATGATTGACCGTGACAATATAGTGATTAGCATAGGTCAATGATTGTATGATTAGCCACTGAAATGTGATGGAATACAGTAATTGGTCACCTCGTTGGTCGGATCCGGTTATAGATTACTGATTTTGGAAGCACAATGATTAGCCACTTAATTGTGTAATGATTGGCCAGAGACAAAAATTTTTTGTGACATGATTCACACTTATTAGTAAGAGAAGGTGCCAAAAAATGTATACATGATGTATAAGTCTTGAACGATTTTGAATGCATTTTTGCAAAAATATTAGTGGTTGGCTTTTCAGATTTTCTGGTCAATCGTTATGTTTCTGCTTTATTCATGATGACAATGATTGGCCAACCATGGGTATTGATTACCCTACTAATATAATGAGTAGCATGAATGTTTTTGGTTAAAAATTGAACGATTTTGGCAGAAAGTTCATTCCTTTGGTTGTAAATTCAACTATATTGTTCAAAATTGTTATTTTTGTTAAAAATTAATCTTTTTTATGGGAAAATTGAATATTTCATTTTTAGTGAAAAATTCATCTTTTTTAGTTCAAAATTCGAAAACTTCTTTGAAGGTTGAGTTGATTTTTTGAAAATATATTTTTCTTGTTGAAAATTCTTGATTTTAGTCCAAGTAGTCTGGTTGAAAAAAATTAAACTATTTTTTTGGAAATTCATCTTTTTCAAACTTAATTTTTCAACTAAAAATTTAACTGTTTCATTTTTATTTAAAATGTACATTTCTAGTTCAAGACTCAACTATTTGATAAGAATATATTTATTCTTGTGAAAATTCATTTTTTCTATTTAAACATTTACTTTTCCACTGAAAATTAAACTATTTAATTTTTGGTAAAAATTTGTTATTCTTAGTTGAAAATGTATATTATTATATATAATTAACATACTCGACTTCTTATTGTGAATTTATATTTTTTCGTTCAAAATATAACTATTTAGTTGAAAATTAATCTTTGGTAGTAGAAAATAATTTTTCTTGGTTGAAAATGCAATTACTAGTTTAGAAGTTTAACTGGTTTGCTAAAAATTAATATTTTGTTCATTGATGGATTACTTTAGTAACAAATTTAACTTTTTGTTAGAAATTTTATTAATTTTTTTGAAAAATCTATGTTTTTTGGTTGAAAATTTATTTTTCAAATAAAAATTTAACTATTTTAGTTTGAGATTCATCATTTTACCTGCAAATTATTCTCTTCGGTGGAAACTATTTTGTTGAAAATTCTTTTGTTTTTTTGGAAAAAATTACTTCTTTGAATTGAAATGTAGCTATTTTGTTGGACATTTTTTTTTGTAGAAAATTAATCTTCTTGGTTGAAAACTCATACTTTTTGTTGCAAATTCAACATTTTTCTTGAAAAGTATCACATTTTGCTGAGGATTTAACAATTTTGTTTGGAATTTATTTCTCTGTTCAAAAAATTCGTCTTCCTCGGTAGAAAGTCAAACTTTTTGGTTGAAAATATGTTTTTGGTTGAAAATTCATCCCCTCTTTTGAAAAAGTCCTTGTTTTTTGGTTGAAAATTAATTTATTAAATAAAAAAATAACTTTTCCAATTTGAGATTCATCATTTCACTTGAAAATCTTCTCTTCGGTTGAAAATTCAACTATTTTGTTGAAAATTCGTTTTTTTTTTTTTTTTTTTTTGCGAAAAAATTATTTCTTTAAATTGGAAATGTAACTATTCCATTTTCCAAATTGAGGAAATGTTATATAAATGTTTATCTTTTTTGATTGAAGATTAAACAATTTTGTTGAAAATCCATATATTTTGTTGGAAATTTGTCTTCTTTGGCAGAAAATTAATCTTCTTGGTTAAAATTTTATATTTTTGGTTGCAAATTCAAAATTTTTGTTGAAAACTATCATTTTTTGCTGAGGATTTAACAATTTTGTTTAAAGGTCATTTTTCTAGTTAGAAATTCTTCATTTCAGTTCAAAATTTATCTCTTTTGTTGAAAATTTAACAACTTCTTTGAAAATTCGTGCATTTTTGAAAACTAGTCTTCTCAAGTAAAAAATTGATCTTCTTGAATAAAAATTCAACCATTTGCTCAAAAGTTTATCTATTTTGTTAAAAATTCAACAATTTTGTTTAAAAGTTTTTCTTTCTGTTATTTTTCATGCCATCCAAGAAAGTTTGAAACAATGATACCCTTTCCGATGATTCCTACCACCATTAAAAAAGCTTGGTCTTTTTTTTCTTCATCTGCGTTTACCCATCAAATTAGCTTAAACTTGTACAATAATACATATCAAACAATACTGAAACATACCACGTGCAAGGTCATTAAAAAAAAGGAAAAGATTTCTCGAACGTTCACCTTGAGTGGTCATTGGTCAGGGATCTGAAAAGAGAGAGGAAGCTGAAACACTAGGTCTCGATTCGTGCACTTGCATAGGTTAAGACCTCGTGCATTGTGCCCATATCTGTAATATAATTGTGCATATGTATATGTACATTGTCGGTCTAGTGCACAATGATAATAAGTGGAAGACCCTATTCATCGATTACTCCTGGGCATCTAATTCTTAATACCATCCTGAAGCTAAGGTCAACTAAGTACCTTCTTCCTCATGCACGTTTTCTGCCTTACATGAGAAACAAATTCTGCATAATTGGGATCTGCCGAGTGGTGAACAACTATGAACTTCAATTTACACATGAATTTTGGTTTTATTTATGACATAATGCAAAAGAAAATGCGATTTGATGAATAGCAAAGGCAAATGTGGCTGTAGACAGCGCTAATCCAATCCTATGCCAAGTGTATAAAAGACAAAATCAATTCCAGTAGCTGGTCAAATTTTTGATGAAGCTGAAGTAGTGCAAATGAAACATTTTGTGGCTAGTTTTGTGTTAGCCTCATTAGTGGCTTAAGCTATTAGTAGTTTCAGACAAAAAACTTGTTAAAAATACTACAATAAGTTGAGGTAACTAGACAAGCTAGAGTCCAACATCAATCTCATCAAATCTGAAGGTATTGTTTTTACTGCAGCGGTATTCTGTTGATACGAAAACTTGTATGAATATAAAAAAATGAAAAATTGCGACATCGTCGGATCACTCTGTTGCAGATTAAATTGATACTTTCAGATCCAGTGTGATAACATTAGGTTCAACTACGTTTCTCAGCTGGAACACATTAAAAATAAATTGGTATTTAAGCAAGCTTTCACAAATCAAAGCCCAGTTTGCGCAAAAAAATATTTTGACGAGACAATGAGTTGGTTACATAAGAAGATAAAAAATGAGGATATAGAAGCAGTTTCTAACTCAAGATACTCCAACATATACAAGGATATTTTTGCGTCTAACAACTACCTTTAAAAATAGATCAACTTAGGTAAGATAAGCCTCTTTTCCCAAAACTGCAACTAAGGTGAGCTCAATTCATTGGAACATTTTATTATGATATGCCCAGCATACAGAGAAGCTAGAAGTCAATTTGAGAAATTTTTTTCTTCAAAATATGTGCTTCGAGTAGATTTCAAAAATATGATAGCCACATCTTGCGACCATTATAATTATTATTATTCATAACAAATGGATTATAATAATAAAACATTTATATTCAATAATGCATCAATAAGTTGCAATATCTCTATGAAATCCAATACCTAACTATAATTTCCAAAATCTCTTGATAAATCAACATAATATCATTAGGATCAATTATAAAGTCCAGATATCGAAGGAACAGCGTCAAAAGAGGACGGTACGAATCAATTTTTGCAGAACAAAGGCAACAGATGCTTAGGAGATATCACTCTATCAATCAACCAAAATGAAAATGATGAAAGATGACTATATTTCAAATATCCTATCCCTGAAAATGCCGGAACCTTAACCACATATCTGAAGCATTTTCACGCCTTTATCATTAATTTTCATAGACCAGATACCAGATTGTCGCGATAAACTGAAATCTTCATCACGGAAACGACAAATATCGTTCATCAATATGAGAATTATAGGAGGACTTTCAATACGAAACAAGTCGCAAAACCATTCTGTGTTTATAAAAAGCCCTACTCAACAAACCGAAAGCTAGATTAGACGAATCTAGACCTAAAAATGTTTTCGCTTCTTATAAACATGGGAGTGTTCACAATCTCCAAATGATGATTAGATGTT
This sequence comes from Andricus quercusramuli, assembly GCA_932178445.1. Taxonomy (NCBI): domain Eukaryota; kingdom Metazoa; phylum Arthropoda; class Insecta; order Hymenoptera; family Cynipidae; genus Andricus; species Andricus quercusramuli. Next base: position 65,585 of record CAKNXH010000508.1, on the reverse strand, counting down.
TTTCTGTTCTAGTTACGTTTGCTACAACATCTAAAAAATTATGAAGGATGAATCAGTTAAGAAGACATCATCAGTTGACGACAAGTTTAGAAGTCAGCATCAGTTGAGAACCAGTTTAGAAGTCATCATCAGTTGACAGCCAGTTTAGCAATCATCATCGGTTAACAAACAGTTTCAGAAGCTTATCATGAGCGGTAGAAGATGAACAATAGAATAACTAGTGATCCTCTAAACTTGGGACCAAAATTTTGGTCCGTCAAGGCATATGTGCGGAAGTTCTACAATCAAATCTATATAAAGATCCAAAAAACACCATTGAGAATAGAAGGACAGAGCCCAGAAGCATTGATCTAGTGACCTGAGCCTACTGATCGATATTGTTGCCATTATTGAGCCTATGCAGGCCCCACCCAGGGTCCTGGAGAGACCAAAAAACTTAGAGGTACCTAATTAATCGACAAGTCTTTACGACCTTTTCTTTATTCATATGCTTATCTGCTAATAAGTCATTACAGTTTAGTACATTTTCTTCATTCAACATTTATTTTAATGAGAATCATTTTTTGTAAATATAGTACATGTAAGTGCCATAGATAACAGAAAGTGTTATTAGTTTAGGGAATTGAAAAAAGAAATATCTCAATCAACGGACAATGTTGAATGTTCATTAGTAGAAAATATGAGGACATCGTTACACTAGATTGATTACGAGTGACCTTCCCTTCGGTTCCGAAACAACAGATGGCGAGAGTGGTATCTGGTTAGTAGCATGAATACAGGAAATATTTGTAAATTTCTAAAAACTTGAATTCACAGAGAATGCTCAGGAAACAATTTCATTCTCAATTACACACAAGGATAAAGATAGAGATTATCAATAGCATTTCGCGCTTGAAAATGAGAAGCTACAAACAAAAATATAATAGAATAGACCGAATTAATTCAAAATCAGTCTTCACCTGCTAATGTCACCTAATCTGACCTGATGATTAAACAATTTTCTGACTAAGCTATGGGGAATTGAACCTGTGAAACTAGGAATGCAATGAATCCAAAATCTGTTGACCTTTTTTCAAAATTGTTTTAGGATCTTGACCAATATGAATATTTTAATTTGTCTTTTGGACTTTGATAGGACTATTTGTTATATAAACAAGCATATTAGGATGGCGAATATATCCTTTAGGAGCTTATCTTGCGTCCGTATCTAGGATGAGAAAAAATTGGATTTCTTTTTTAATGAAGAATGAAAACTCGTATCATCATCAGAGAATAACAGAGATTCTTAACGTCTTTCCAAACTAGATAGTGATATGGATTGGAAATAATTTTAATAACGTTTTATCTGCAAAAAGATCAGAAAAAAATTGCGGAAAAAAAAGTTTCAATTCATATCACCATCTAGTCTGAAAAGCCATCAAACATTTCTTTTATTCTCTAAAAGCACCCGACGGCAATCGGAAGTTCTATGGTTCGTTTCCCACCGGAGCGAAAGGAGAAAATCTTCATCCAGGAAAAAAATAAAAAATTAAAATCATTTCTAAACTTATCCTTACGTAATTAATGCTCTGCCCTAATGAATTCTAAAAATCTAATTCAATTAGGGTCTTAAAATTTATTCCCACGTTTCTGCATTTGCTGATTGAATTATAAGTGTGGCTTCAGTGTTGTGATATGCACATGAGCAGACATATTCATAACATATACTTTCGAGAGTATACATATATGTCAACACGTTAAAGGCAAACGAACGTGAACATGATCACAGACCCAGGAGGCCCCTGAAGTATTGAGTAGTGGGGATGTTGCAGCGAACGTGGAAATTACGAGGTGACCGGTCACCGACCCATGTTCACCCCTCCCCCCCCCCAACCACTTAAAGTGACACTCCACCGGTTGTTGCTAACTAAACATTCCATTTTCTTTGACATTGACTTCAACAAAACTTGTTCTTATAAACTGATAGTCCCCTGGTACCTATCATGTTACATTTATATATGAAACAGGCTCATCTAAGTATGTAAGAACAAGATTTGTTTCGAATCAATGTTAAAGAAGAGGCAATGTTCAGTTAGCAACAACCAGTAAAGTTTCTCTGTGGGGTTGATGGTTTCGAATGATTATGGTCAAAATATATTTGGAAAAGTGTTAAATGAGGGATGGACAAAATTTTGGATCATTTGGTGTATCAAAAACCTTATTTACAGAGCTATATCCAAAAACAGGTTATGAAAATGAGCACACGGAAAACGTTTCACTTGATCCGATAGTCAGCAACATCAGTTTCATAATAGAAGATGCTAAAATAAGAAAAGATGTTTCGTCAAAGTATATCAAAAATAACCATCATCTGTTCCTAAGCAGAAGATAGATAACGGAAATTGGTACAAGTTAATCAAAAATTATGACTGGAGAGATAAATTACAATGATAATCTAATCAAAAGAACTTAAGAAAACTAACATAAGAAGCTTATCAGTTTAGAGAAGCTTACAAGGTTATATAAAATGTACAAGGCATGTTTTGGTTTTCAAAGATGTGGAACATTCCTCTGAAAATGGTGTTTCTATGATTAAACTCATCCCTAATAAATTTAGCCTTTGTAAACTTGGATAGGTGATCAAACCTTAGTGAATATTGTACAAGAGCAATGCCATCATCATGATTACCATCATTTTTATGTTCCCTAATACCAATATGAGAACATCTTTTAGAATGACCAATAGAAGAACCATCACTGCCCGAACCATATATTACATGATTAATATGTGTTTTATTATATTTTTCAATAGGATCTTTGTTAGGAGCGAAACTATTGGTAACTTCTTTCCCGAATTGAAAAATTGAAGCAATCTAAAATTATTTAAAGAGGATTTTTGGAATGTGACAAAATTCAGCAGTAAAAGGGAGAAATAAAAATTTATCAAGATTGAAGAAGCCATCACTTTGTTTACTGGGAGCCGGATGATTAGCATCATTGAATTGGATAATATTCCATCTTTTCCTGACATATTTATCAACAACAAAATTGAATAACCATCAATTTTCAAAACATTTTTGACTATCTGTATATTAGCATTTGTGAAACTAGTATGCGATGCGTTAACAGCTTTATTATTCATGTTATTGATGATGCTAACCTTATATTTAATGTCAGAGTATCAGAGTGAATTCAAAAATCTGCCCAACCATGTGGGTTTCCTGAACCAATTTGTGATTACACCTTATTCCTTTCTGATAATAATAAGGTCTTGGGAGTTGATTTGATTCTTTTTTTCAACATCAACTCTATGGTAAGGTTTTAGGTTGTAATTGCTGAATTCAGTAACAATATCATCAACTTGATCATCAGAAAAACACAGGTGAAGATATCAATAACACAACAAAAAAAGTAGGTGACGTTCAATTCGTTCAAGAACTAAGTTAGCAAGAGCTGATGAAATGGGTGTTCATGGGGATATCGAAAGTTTGATTATAAATATTAGCATGAATAAAAAATTACTAAATTCCCTCTCCATCCAGAGGTATGCTTTTTTGGATCTTCGGTCAATTTTTCTGCTCTTTTTGAAATGTAGCATTTTTTCTACATCTTATATAACCTGATAAGCTTTTCTGAACACATGAACACATTATCTATCTTCTACCTAGAAACTGATGATGCTTGTTTTGTATATACTTTGCAAAAAAAAACTATTGTAAAACGATTGTCAAGCTTTTTGATAATCGGACAAAATTTCCATCCCTCACATTCTACTTATACTGATTGACACAAGAGAACTTAAAATCATATTTGAAAAAAACTGTCAGATTTTTTCAAGAGACAAATAAAGGAAGTGGTTTAGATAGTCACCTTGTAGGTAGATGCAATGCTACATTGATAATAGAATGCCTCAAAAAACCACTTTCTTCATTTGCCTTTTGCAAAAACCAAACTGTATACTTTAAAGCTTATCTTGAGCAAAAACCTTCAGATCCCAGAGTTATTGCTTTCCAGAATAATTATAGCATCTAAGATTTATTGCAGAGTATCAACTCCTGGCTCATATCATTTAGAACCGGTACTAATGATCTAATGACCACTTCTTTTGATAATATATCTTTCAGTTTATTTCCTAGATTCCCTCATAATTAATCTTTCGTTTACGCCTTTTTCCGCTAAGTCTAACTACTCTACAAATGTCAACACTTTCTGCAGGTTCTAGATTGTACAACTCAACTAGAAAAAAAAAAATGAAAAAATTGAATGAAATGAACAAAAAACTAAACAAAATCTGGAATCAAGGATTTATTTTTCATTAATTTTTTAGGGTCACACCGACGGACAAAAACTCTTTGTAAGTTCGGTCAGGCATTCCACAATAGGGCAAAAAAGTTTGATCAAATTAGTCTAGAGCACGCAATCCAGTCATATCAGATCCTATCCTATAAGATCCTATATTATCATCTTCTTTCACTAACTTCCCTTCCTCCCCTTTCCTGATTCCCAAAACCTCCTTTTCCCCTCACTCCTCGAATACTCCCGCTCCTGCTTCTCCTATCCTATCAGACCCTATATTATCATCTTCTTTCTCTAATTTCCCTCCCTTCTCTTTGCTAATACCCATAAACCTATAACCTCCTTTGCCCCTCCCTCTCTGTATACTCCCGCACCTCCTTCTCCTATCCCATCAGATCCTATATCATCATCCCCTTTCTCTCATTTTCCTTCCTCCCCTTTTCTACTCCCATAACCTCCTTTTCCCCTTCCTCTTCGAATACTCCCGCACCCCCTTCTCCTATCCTAGCAGCTCCTATATTATCACCCCCTTTCTCTAATTCCTCTCCCACCACATTCCTGATTGTTATGACCTCCTTTCCCCCCTTCCTCTAATTCCTTGCTCATCCCTTTCCTGATTGTCATGACCTCCTTTTCCTCTCCCTCACCGAACACTTCCGCTCCGCCCTTCTCTATCCCTCGCCATCCCATATCCCTCAATTCCTTTCCTAGGAAAAAAGTACAAAGTACGGACGGACCCTAAACAAATAGCACCTTTGTCGTTGAATAAAAAAAAAAAAAATAAGGGTGGGACGCGGTGCAGGAAGCAATAGGAGTAGGATATAGGAGTACGGAAGTTTTTGAAGTGAGGAGAAGATGAGGATAAGGTGTGGGCGGTAGAGGGGAGGTGAGTGTAGTAGAATGTGGAGGTAGGGAAGGGAATAGTTGAGAAGTGAGGGGTGTCGCGTAGTGATAAGAGGGGAAGTGAGGGGAATTAAAAATAGAGAAAATAAGTTTGATTACGATGAAGGGAAGTGAAGTAGTAGGGTGTAAGGAGAAGTAAGTAAGTGGAGAGAAAGTAGGGGAAGACAGGAGAAGGGAGGGAAGTAAGATATGGGCAAGAAATTATATATAGGGGGTTAGTAGGGATGGAAGTAGGATATAAGATGAAATTCGCGGAGGAAAGTTATGGAAAAGAATGTGTCTGGAGTAGGAACGAAAGATACGATCGGATGAGATGGGAGCGAATGTGAACGGATCAGATAGGACAGACAAGATATAATGGAAAAGGAGAGAGAGAGAGAGAGAGAGAGAGGTAGGAGTGATAGGGGAAGAAGGGAGTTTTAAACTTAATTACCTTCCTGAGATGCTACGAAACCTTTTTTCTGTAGGCACATGGCGCCTACTTTGACTAATTTTTTTGTCAAAATCAACAAATTTTTTTAATTTTCCCACCTACTGTATATTATTCATAAGGATCAAAATTGTGAGCTTTAGGCTAGTTTGTAAAAAAAAAAGCCTTTTCTGCCACACTCTACGTAAGTCTCTCGTACTTTTTTCCCGGGAGAGGAAGTAGGAGAGGCGAGCGTATGTAGAGGAGAACAAACAGGGGACTTAGGGATGGTTGGAGAAGTGAAGAGAGGGAATGGGACCGGGGGATAGGAGTATAGGATGTAAGGGGCTGCGTGAGGAAATGTGGATAAGGAAGGGGAGGCTAAGTAGATGTAGTAGGGTGCCAAACTGAAAGAGGTCATGGATCGAAATAAGAGAAAATGAGGAAACAAAGAAGGGATAGTTAGGGTAATGTAGAGGAGAAAATTAGAATGGAGATAGGAAAAGAAAGTAGGGTAGTAGGTTAGAGTTGGGTTGACAGAAATAAAGTTTCCGGGTGAAAGGGGGATAAGTAAAGTGGGAAGAGGGAAGTAGGTGAGTGGAGGGAAATTAGTATGGAGATTGAGAAGAAAAGTAGAGTAGTGGTGTAGGGTTCCGTTGCCTTATAGGGAAATGACTGTTTGGTGGGAATGCGGAGAATGTTAAGTGGAAAGAGGGTAGTGAGTGGAGGAAAATTAGGAAAGGTGAACAAACGAGAAGCTAGATGTGAGAGAGAGGAATTAGGCGACGGAGAGTGCAGAGGCGGGGATTGGGGTAGAATGTGAGACGAAGGTATGAGAGGTAAGCGGATGTAGAGGACGCGAAGTGGTGGTTGTTGAGAGCAGAGAGAAAAGGAAAGGTTTTTGGTGTATAGGGACGAAAGATGGAATATGGATGTATAGAGGCAGGGTAAGTGGGTGTAAAAGGTTGAGTGGAACAGTAATTGGATGAAGAGTTAGGGTGCCTCAGGGCAGTGATGAAAAGTGAGAGATGTCGAGGGAGCGAGGAAGCGGAGTAGTGAGGAAGGGGATGAGGCTAGATAACGGAGAGGACATGAGGGGAGTAAATGGTAGAGGAAATGAGGATCTAGATGAAGGGATGTATGGAAGTTGGATGAGGTGGGGAATTTGGAAAATTGAATACATTGGAAGTAGAGGAAGTGAGTGGTTGGGAGGGCAAGTAAGGAAGGAAAATCGGATAAGAAGGGAATATAAGAAAGGACCGGTTAGGATATGAGCGGATAGGAGCGTATCAGATAGGACAGGGCAGGATAGGATACAAGAGCAGAGAAGAGTGAGAACTGGAAGTGATAGGGAAACCATTTACTAATTTGTTTCTCTTCATTTTGAATTTATCAGCTTGAGTAATCATCCCCTTCATAATAAACATGCTTCGAAGACATTGATTCTAAATTGTCTTGTCGTAACATTTATAGTGGCCAGAGTAACCTACACCATAGATTCTCGTATGGGAAGACTATTTGAACATGAGTGTAGGTTTCGAGATATGTAAGTTGACTGGATTTTCTGTACTTGCGAGCTAGGGTGAGGGTACTTGTAAATGTTCGAGAAGAAGACTCATGCACCCTTGCATGCATATATGCCCGACGTACGGTGGTCACTCGCCATAAATCAGATTCCCGTGAGATAGGCCGACTAGCTGCTTCTCCGTTGAGTTTTATCGGGCACACCGGCGCCGCGTACTAATTAAAGTGACGTGGAATAATCGCGGCCCGTTTCACGATTGATCGTTGATCGAGAACGTCCGAGCCGACTGGGCCTACCTACAACTTCTACATTTTCTATTCGGTCGGTTTGGAGGAAGAATACTGCCAGAAAAGCAGAAATCCCATAGATACTAGAAAATCATAAATTGAATTTGTCAAAAATTTTGATATTTTTGGTACTTAGGTTCTATTTCAGTAGGTTCTTTTCGGAAAATTAATTCGTTGAGGACTTCTTAAAATGTTGAGAAATTTAAATGGTATATTTCTTGTACTTTTGTCTTATAATTGAATTAAGTATTGTGAAAATTGCAATAGCAAAAATTGGACAGACAAACAGACAGACAAACAGACAGACAGACAAACAGACAAACAGACAGACAGACA
>CAKNXH010000508.1:23903-57840 GCA_932178445.1 Andricus quercusramuli | reverse complement strand
ACAAACAGACAGACAGACAAACAGACAAACAGACAGACAGACAAACAAACAAATAGACCGACAAACAGACAGACAAACAGACAAACAGACAGACAAACAGACAGACAAACAGACATACAAACAAAAAGACATACAAACAGACAGACAAACAGACAGACAAACAGACATCAAACTAATTTTACAGATATATGCACCTTAGAGGGTTTTTGAGGTCGCTAATTACGAATCTGGAGGCCAATTTGCAAAATTCAAAATGGCGGATCCAATGTGCCGGACGAGTTTTTGAAAACTCAATGGATTTTCATGAAACTTGGCATCTGTGTGGTTTTTAGGCCTCTGATAATGAATCTGAAGTCAAATTGGAAGAATCCAAAATGGCAGATCAAATATAGCGGAGAAGTTTCAAAAAATTCATGGATTTTCATGAAACTTGGCGTCTGGGTTTTTTTGGGGCCTCTGATAACGAATCTGAAGTCAGATTTGAAAAATCCAAAATAAAGGATCCAATATTGCAGATGAGCTTTCAAAAAGTTAATGGATTTTCGTAAAACTTGGTATCTGGGGGTTTTTGGGGCCTCTGATGATGAATATGAAGTCAGTTTTAGAAAATTGAAAATGACGGATCCAATATGGCGGACGAGTTTAAAAAAAACGGATTTGCATGAATCTTGTTATCTGGGAGTTTTCGTGGTCTCTGATAATGAATATGAAGTCATTTCGAAAATTCAAAATGGCGAATCTGATGTGGCAGATGAGTCTTAAAAAAATTAATGGATTTTTATGAAACTTGGTATCTGGTGGTTTTTGGGGTCTCTGATAAAGAATCGGAAGTCAGATTGTGAAAATTCAAAATGGCGGATTCAACATGGTAGTTTAGTATAAAAGTTGCATCTTTGATGATTCACCAGTTTCATTTGCCATATTGGATCTTCCATTATAAATTTCTGCAAACCGACTTTAGATTTGTAATCAGAAACCGCAAAAACCTATAAATGAATTAATGTAAAAAGTAGAACAAATACAAAGGAATGATTTATTTTAGACCACACATAATCTTATACAGAATAAAATGTTAACTGAAATCCATATTGAAACAGCACGCAGTATTCCTGAAAGGTCACCCATCCAAGTACTAACCGCGCCCAACACTGCTTAACTTCAGTGATCTTACGAGAACTGTTGTTTTCAGCGTGGTATCTCCGTTATTCTTGATTTTTTTAAATCCGTAGAAATCCTCTTCAAACTGTGAATTCTCTAAGATTCCCTTGAATGCGATGAAATTTTATTCATTTTCCAAACTTCTCTAGAAATCCCTTAAAATCAGTGGCAATCCTACAAACTCCTCAGAAATCCCTTGAAAATGTTCCTATTTTTTGAAATCCTTCATAATTCCTTAGAATTTCTAGAAATCTTTGAAATCCTTCAGAATCATTGGAGATTTAATATAATTCTCTAATTTTGACAAATTCATTGAGATACCATAAAATCCCTAAATAGCCGTGGAATCGCTAAGAATCCCTTGAAATTAAATACGAATATAAATTATTTTTCGAAGCTTTCTCTAGAAATCCCTTAAGATCATTGGAAAATTTTCAAAATTCTTTGAATTCTCTGGAAATTTCAAATATCTCTTCTATTCCCTTAGAAAACCTCAAAATAAACAAAAAGTTATGAAATCCTTTGAAATCCTTAATAATTCATTCAAATCCTTGAAATCTTTGGAGTCGCTTGGAATCTCTTGAAATTTCATTTCATTTTATTTATTTTTCAAAATTCCCTAGAAATCTCTCGAAATATTTGAAAAATTTTGCAAAATTCTTTTGAATCTATCTCAAAATTATAAATAACAAATTTTTAGATCCTTTTTGGGTGAACGACTTTTGTTTATTAATTTTTTTTCGTACCTTGTTTCATTTTCTAAAAAATTTTCTTTTCTTATTTTTAATGTTATTTTTGACGATACAAAGAAAGACTTCGCGTCATATAAAAAAATTAAGAATGAAAAATTTGTAGCTCTTTTTTGGATCAGTAACTTCTGTCAATTCATTTTTTTATAGTTTGCGTCATTTGTCCAAAAATTAAATTGTTTGATTTTTAATGTGGGCTTTTAATTGTCTAATTTTTGATCGAAGAGATAAATTTTGAACCAGGTGAGAAATTTTTCAACCAAGAAGGTTAATTCTCTACCAAAAAAAGATTAATCTCTAATGAAATTTTCAAAATTATCAAACATATATTTGAAACTTTGAAGGAATTTAAAACCAGTTAGTTTAATTTTCAACCAAAGAAATGAATTTTCAACAAACAATATTAATTTTATACAGAAAGAGTTTGATTTTCAACAAAATAGAGGAATTTTTGAACAAGTAATTAAAGCTCAAACTGGAGAAGATAAATTTTCAACCAAACATGGAATAATTAAATTTTTATTTGAAAAAATTAATTTCCGCCAAGAAAAATTTTAACACAATAGTTGAATTGAAAAAGAGGACTTTCAACTAAAATTTTAAATCATCAAACAAAAAGAGTAACTTTCTACTAAGTAGTTGAAGTTTCAACCAAAAACGGTGAATTCTCAAGTAGAATATAATATTTGATATTTCAACCAACAAAAATTTTAATTTTAATCTGAGAACAGCTGAATTCCACCAGAAAAGACAAATTTTCAACAAAATATTTCAATTCTCAACCAAAAAAAAATACGCGTCCCATCAAAAAATAATCGCTAAGAAATTTGTAGATATTTTTTTAACGCATACTTTTTGTTAATTCATTTTTTTCGTACATTACGTCGTTTTTTCAAAAATTTAATTTTTCCATTGTTGATGTTATTTTTCAGGATTAGAAGATAAACTACGCATTCTATCAAAAAATAAATCATAACGAATTTGTAGCTCCTTTCTCGGTGAACAAATCTTGTTGCTTCGTTTTTTTCGTACATTGTGACAATTGTCTACAAATTTAATTCTTCTTTTTTTAGTATAGTCTGTCGGCAAAATAGAATTTTTGATTTTTAATTATTTTTTTTGCGATTAAAATATGAAACTTCGATTTTTTAAGAAAATTCCAGAAGTTGTGATAATCTTGTAGTGTGTTCAAAATCCAACGTTTTCCTCTCATCGATATCTTCTCATGTCGTGCGTTATTTGACTTAAAATGTTCATTTTCGTTTGTTTGTTTCGAATTTTGTAAATGCAAACTCTTGTAATTTTTCTTTTTCAGAAAAGGTAATAAGGGAAAATTGTTCTTCTTTTTTATTACTACTATGAAACGTACACAGAATTTTTAAATCTTGAAAAAAAGTGGTTTGAAAATTTTTGAAAATGCGCTCACTTTTTCAATCAGTGTCTACAAACTAATAGACAGACAGCCAAACAAACAGACAAACAAATAGGGAGACAAACAGACAGACAAACAGACATACAAACAGACAGACAAACAGACATACATACAAACAGACAGACAGACAAACAGACAGACAAACAGACAGACAAACAGACAGACAAACAAACAGACAGACAAACAGACAGACAAATAAACAGACAGACAGACAGACAAACAGGCAGACAAACAGGCAGACAGACAAACATACATACATACAGACATACAAACAGACATAAAAACAGACAGGCACCCAGACATAAAACCAGATAGGCAAACATACATACAAACAGACAGACAAACAGACAAACAGACAGACAAACAGACAGACAGACATACGAACACACAAAAAGACAGACAAACAGACATACGAACAGACAAACAGACAGACAAGCAGACAGACAGACAAACAGACAGACGAACATACAGACAAACAGACAGACAAACATACAGACAAATAAACAGACAGACAAACAGACAGTCAAACAAACAGACAGACAAACAGACAGACAAACAAACAGACAAACAGACAAACAGACAGACAAAGATACAGACAGACCGACACACAAACAGACAGAAAAATAAACAGACAGATAAACAGACAGTCAAACAAACAGACAAACAAACAGACAGTCAAACAAACAGACAGACAAACAAACAGACAAACAGACAAACAGACAAACAAACAGACAAACAAACAGACAGACAAACGGACGGACAAACAGACAGACAAACAGACCAAATTTCACGCAAATCTAATACCTTCTCTGATGGGAATGTCAAAATTAGGTGTGAATTTCCTTCTACTTTCGTCCCAATCCTGGAATTCTGATGGGATCCCAATGGGACTTTTTTATATCATGACAAAAATGTTAAATTCAGATAAGAATTTATTGTAAAATACTGAATTGTATGAACGATTTAATTCCTCATTTATTTTTATTGATACACTGAAGTTTCTAAGCCCGGAGAACATAAATATTTGAAGAGGCAGGGCAGGATATAAATTATTGTTGAGGTCTGACGAGCCATTCGAATCTGAAGACCTGGGAACCTTTCAGAATGGTCTTTGTGGTGAAAAACACTGTGAGACTTGATATTTGAGACTTGAGACTTGAGACTTGAGACTACTGCCTTTGGATTTATGCGATTCTAGGCCTTATAAAAGGAAAGGTGGGTACCGAGCACCTCCATCTTGTCTTCCTAGTTTATATACAGATGTTGTACTCACGCAAACATATACAGACATATTGCCACAATATATGGGTTCTCCTGAACGGGATAATTACAGACCTCTCTTAGGATGGATGTATGTCGGGCGGGTCTGCGTTATCTTCTTTATAGCCGCCTACAAGAGTATCGCTTCGACTTTATTCCCCATTGTCCAAGTCCAAGGAACTATCAGTCGACTGACCGAAAAGTGGAGGCTCTGATAAGGAGAACATTTCAGGAATATTTAGTGATTTACATCATTCCTTCGGGGCCATCCATAAACTAGTTGTTTTTTATATAATTATGTGGTGCTCATTTCACGAGCTCTTTGCTTCCCGTTAGCAAATGTACTTGCTTCCTAATAAAAGAAGCGTTATTTAATTTTTTTTTTTAAATAATAGACAAACCACAGTCTTCATTTTGATCAATTTAAAAATATAAATTTACAAAAAATACAACATTACAAACTAATACAAAAATTTTTTTGGTTAATTTCTTTCGAAAATCGTCGTTCTAACAAAAATAAAAATCTACAGACTAGCAGACAGACAGACAAACAGACAGACAAACAGACAGACGAACAGGCAGACAAACAGACAGATAGGCAGATAAACAGACAGACAGACAAACAGACAGACTGACAAAATTGTTCGTAAATTTCTTTCGAAAGTCATCATTCTAACAAACATAAAAATCTACAGTCTAACAAACAGACAGACAAACAGACAGACAAACAGACAAACAAACAGACAAACAGAGAAACAAACAGACAAACAAACAGACAAACAGACAAACAAACAGACAAACAAACAGACAGACAAACAGACAGACAAACAGACAGACAAACAAACAGACGGACAAAAAGACAGACATACAATACACACAAACAGACAAAAAAGACAGATTGTTTGTATGTAAGATACTAAAAAATTCAACAAAAATTATGCATTCAAAAAAGGTCTAAAAATTTGTTATTAATCACATTTTCATAGGACACCTTTTTTTTGTTTCATTTGTAAAAAATATCAACATTAAGAGTGAAAAAAGTGAATTTCTGGACAAACAACACAAGCTACGAAAAAAACGAGAAAAAAGTTGTTCATCCAAAAAAAGAGCTACGTGTTCGATATAAATTATTATTTATAAGATGCGTAGTCTTTTCTTTATCCGTAAAAAACAACATAAAAATAAAATATTTGAATTTTTGGACAAACGGCACAAGCTATGAAAAAATGCATAGACAAAAGTTTCTCTGCCAAAAAATAGTGAAAACGCATCCAAATTTGTCATCAATAATTTGTTGATAGAACGCATAATTTTTTTTAATCGTAAAAAATAATATTGAAAATAAAAAAAATTAAATTCTTTTAGAAATTACACGGGGTATGAAAAAAAAAGCAATGGACATAAGTTCTTCACCCAAAAAGTATCTATAAATTTGATATTCATAACTTTCAGATAGGATGATTAGATTCTATTTTAATCGTAAAAAATAAGATTAAAAATAGGAAAATTAGATTTCTGGAAAAATGGCACTAGAGACGAAAAAACTGAAAGGTCTTTCGCTTAAATTCGAAAGAAAATAATAGAATACAATAAGAAAATCCTACTATTATTGGATACATTTTTTTTTTTGAAGCTTCTACGATTATAAATAATTTTCAAGAAATCTGTATTATCATTAGAGAATAACAGACATTTTTAACGTCTTTTCAGAGTAAAGAGTAACAGACAGACAGCCAAGCAAACAGATAAACATGCAGACAGACAAACAGACAGACAAACAAACAGACAAGAAGACAGACAAACAGACAGACAGATAAACAGACAGACAAAGAGGCAGACGAACAGACAGACAAACAGACAGACAGACAAACAGACAGACAGACAAACAGACAGACAGACAAACAGACAGACAAACAGACAGACAAACAGACAGACAAAAAGACAGACAAACAGACAGACAAACAGACAGACAGACAAACAGTCAGACAAATAGACAGACAAACAGACAGATAAACAGACAGACAAACAGATAGACAAATAGACAGACAAACAGACAGACAAACAGAGCTATGAAGAGCTAGGAATTAAAAATTATTTTAAGAAATTTTTTTCTGAAGAAACATCTTCTCCTTTCGCTCCGCTGGGAATCGAACCACAGAAATTCCGATTGCTGGTCGGGTGCTCTTCCATTAAACTATTCGAAAAATCGAGAGAAGCAACTTTTTGATTAAAAATTCGACTCTTCAGTTGAATGTTGAAGTCTTTTGTTGCTAATTTCATTTCTTTTCAAGATTTATTATTTTAGTTAAAAATTTATTCTTCGTTGAGAATTTATCTTTTTTTTTCTAAATCTTTTTTTTTCGAACAAGTACGAATTTTCTTCGCTGAAAGTGTAACAGCACAATTTTTAGTTAAAAGTTTATGGTTTTGGTTGGGGAATTCAACTGTTGGGTCGTAAATTAACTTTTTGATTCAAAATTCATATTTTCAGGTGGAAAAACTTAACTTTTTTGTAGAAAATTATTCCTTCTGACCTAAAAATTCAACAATTTTGTAGAAAATTAAGCTATTTGGTTGAAAATGAGGTTTTATGTTGAAGAATCATATTTTTAATTGAGAATCAAATTATCTGGATACAAAATCATCTTTTTGGTTCAAAATTGAACTTTTTTTTTTAATTTCACAATTCTGTTGAAAATTCGTACTCTTTGGTAGAAAACTGATTTTTTAATCTAAAACTGTAGCTACTATTTGGTCATAATTGAACTTTTTTGTTAAAAATTTATATTTTTAGTTTCAAAATTCAACTGTCTTATGTAAAATCCGTCTTTTTGGCTTTTGGAAATGAAACTATGTGGTTAAAAATCTAATTGTTGAAAATTCAGCTGCTTTACAGCGAATTTTTCTCTTTTGCTTGAAAATTTATCAATTTTGTTTTAAACTAAACTTTTTTTACGTTATATTGAAGCATTAAATTCTGTAGAAAATTCATCTATATATTCAAAAATTCAACTATTTGCTCGTTGATTTTTTTTTTTTTGGACAAAAATTTATATTATACGGTTCAACAATTTGTTTAAAAATTAAACTATTTATTTGAAAATTGAACTGTTTGATTAAAAATTTGTATTTTTCGCTAGAAAATTAATCTTCTTGGTGAAAAATTCATAATTTTAGGTGAAAATTCCACTATTCTCTCGCAAATTAATTTTTTATTAAAAATGCAGCTAGTTGTTGGAAAATTCACCTTTTATTTTTGAAAATTAAACAATGTAAGAGGAAATAAAACTATTTGGTGAAAATTAACTTTTTTATGAAAATATATATTTTTTTTTTTTGAAAATTGAATTACGATAGTGAAAAATTAAACTTTTTGGTTCAAACTTAAATTATTAATTTAAAAGATAATTTTTCACCTGGAAATTTATCTATTCAATCTTTGGTTTTTCAATTTTTTCTTACAAGCTGAAAATTGAACTATTTGGTAGAAAATTTAGATACATATTTTGTTAAAAATTGTTCTATTTGAGTAAAAATTTAATCTTGCTTGTTTAAAATTCAAAATTCTGGTTGAGGATTAAATTATTTTTCTGAAAAATAATATAAAAAAATAATAATAAAATATAAAACAAAAATCTTTTTAGTTTGAATCCAACTGGTTGAAAAATCCTTTTTTTTTGTTGAAAATTAGTTTTCTCAGCTGAAAATGTACCGATTCTATTTTTAGTAAAAAATTAATCTTTTTCAGTTTAAAAATTCAACTATATCATTAAAAATTCATCTTCCTTCATTGAAAATTCATTGAGAAATCATTTAAAATTTTTCTGCCTGAAAACTTAATTACTTTTTCGAAAATACATTTACTTGAATAGAAAATTAATCTTCTTTGTTGAAAATTAATATGTCTGGTTGAAAATTCAATTATTTTGTTGAAAATGGGTTTTGAATCCTTGAAATGAACTCTTTGATCATTTGTTTTCTTATTAGTTTTTTGGCTGCAAATTTAACTGTTTCATATTTAGTTGAAAACTTATCATTCAATTTGAAAATTCAACTATTTGGTTGAAAATTTCGGTATTTTTTTCGAAATTCATCTTTTGGGAGAAAATTGATCTTCTGGGTTGAGAATTCATGTTTGTAAGTTAAAAATACAGCCATTTGTTAAAAATATAACTATTTTGTTGAAATTTTAATTATTTAGTTGAAAATATAACTTTTTCGTGAAATTCAACTATTTTCTAAAAAATTCGTTTATTGGCTTCAAATTCAAAATATTTGTTTGGAAATTATGTAATCAATCAATACAATTAAGAGTCGATAACCGCACATTCGATTTACCCAATTAATCAAGGATAAGCGATAATCTTCTAGAAAATAAAAATACAATTTTAATCGCTCGCGCTATAAATCTCGCGTTTCCTGTAACAAGGTACTATCACTGTTCTTATAATTACTTCCAAAGCAGAAGCAGGAGTAATTATTAATATTTATTGAGGGAATAACTTTCTATTGCAATTTGTCCTCAATATTTTAGATAAGAACTATATTAATATCAGAAATTAAGGAAATAATCCTTAGAATTAAAATTAGTTGAGATAACTTAATGATTAGAAAGGAATGGTCTTCAATAAAGATCGGGGCTTAATATAAGTGAAATAAAAAAAAATTATTATCATTTAACTGAGAACTTGATATCGTTCTAAGTTTGAAGATTGAAGTGAATTAAACGTGATCACTTTTTCACCCAAAAAAATTAATATACGACCGAATAGTTTAATTTTTAATCAAAATGAATCTGCAACGAAAAAAATAGTTTTTAACAAAGTAGTTTAACTTCAAGCCAAGTAGTAGGAATTTAAAATACAAAACAAAAATTCAACCGAAAAGATAAATTTTTGACCCAAAAGTTTAATTTTCAGTCTCCAAAATAAATTTTTTCCAGTACAGTTGAATTTTAAACCCGAAAATATGATTTTCCTGGCAATAAAGTTAATTTACTGCCAAAGAGTTAAAATTTCAACTGAAGTGATGAATTTTTTGCCAGAAAGTTGAACTTTTAACTTACGAAGTAAAAATTTTCAACAAAATAATTTAATTTTCAACGAAAAAAATGAATTTTTTACCAAGAAGCTCAATTTTTTACCATAAAAAACTATTTTTTCAACAAATAATTAAATTTTCAAATTACTAGTTTAATTTGTAACCAAATTGTCGAATTTTCCAGCCGAAGAAACGAATTTTCCTCGAAAAAGTGGAATTTTGAATCCGAAAATAGGAATTTCTGCTAATAAAGTTGATTTACGACCAAATAGTTGAAATTTCAACTTACAAAGTAAAATTTTTCAATCAAGTAATTTAATTTTTAACGAGAAAAAATTATTTTACATCGAGAAGATTAATGTTTTACCAAAAGAGGCAATTTTTTTAACAAATAGTCAAATTTTCAAATGAATAGTTTAATTTTTAACCAAATTGTTGAATTTCCAAGCCAAAAAGACAAATTTTTGCCAGAAGAGTTGAGTTTCCAATCCGGAAATATGATTTTCCAAATAGTTAAAATTTCAACTGAAATGATGAATGTTTTACTGCATAGCTAAATTTTTAACTTAATATGAAAAAATTTTCAACCAAAGATGTTAAAGCTATATTTTCAGATTGAAAAATTAATTTTAAACTACAAAAAAATTCCAATATAATAGTTAAATTTTCAAATAATTGAATAATTAAAAGTTTAATTTTCTCTGAACGTATTTTAATTTTCAACAAAAAATATAAATTTCCATCAAAAAAGGTCATTTTCTCATAAAATGATAAATTTTCAATAAAAAAATTAATTTTCTACAAAGTAGTTTCACTTTAAACAGAATAGTGCGATTTTTGGACGAAAAAGATGAACTTTCATCAAAGAAAATTAATTTTTAACCAAAAGAGATCAACTTTAAAACCAAATAGTTAAATTTTCAACCAAAAAGAAAAAAGCAATTTTCCACAAGAAAGATGAATTTTTTTACCAAAAAGTCCAATTTTTCAACAAATAATTAAATTTTCAAATACAAAAGACTTAAATTTTTGACTAGAAAATACAAATTTTTAACAAAAAAGTTAATTTACAACAAAAGCAAGAGAATCAATGGCAAAGTATTTATATTTTAAACCATGTATGTGTGGTTGAATTTTTAATCAAAAAGGATAAATTTTCGACCAAGAAGATTAATTTTCTACAAAAAAAAGATTAATTTTCGAGGAAACAATTAAATTTCCAAGTTAAAAAAATTAATTTTCCACCAAAAAGAATGTTCTACAAAAAAAGACGAATTTTCAGCCGTAAATATGAATTTTTAACAAAAAAGTTCATTTTGGACCAAAATTTTCCACTTAAATGTCGCATTTTCTACCAAATAATTAAATTTTCATCTCATAAAGAAAAAATTTGCGACCAAAAATGTAATAGCTACATTTTCCGATAAAAAATTAATTTTCTACCAAAAAATTTGGCATTCCTAGCCGAAAATATGAAATTTAATACAAAACCAAAAAGAATAATTTCTTACCAAAGAAGACAAATTTTCAACAAAATACAGAAATTTTCAACCAAATAACTGAATTTTCATCTGAACAAGATAAATATTAAACCAAATAGGGACTAATTAAATTTCCAGTTAACAAAATTAATCTGAAAAAGCAAAAAATTTCATGAAAATAGTTGAATTTCGAACAAAAAAAAAAAAGGTTTTCGAGTCTTTTTAAATATTCTTTTTGGAATTTGTTTAAAAAAAGTAATTTAAAAAATCTCCAGGAATCTAATAATAATATTATTATCTTGGAACTCGAATTTTTCCTATAATCTCTGGAAATCTTATTAAATATTCTTTTAAAATTAATTTTTTAGAAGACAAAAAATTATTGTTTTTTTTTCAGAAATCTTGATACACATTTTTCATTCATTCAAAACTTTTTGAATTGCTTAAAAAGGTTATTAATTTTCTGTTCGAAATCTTCAAAAATCCAGGTTTTTAATTATTTTCGAGTCTTTTCAAAACTTCTAAATATATTTTAAACTCACTCGATTATTTTCATAATTAATAATTATTCAATTTTCATTTATTATTTGAAAAGTTAGTCGTAAATCCTTTTAAATCTTCTCTCAAAATTAAGTTTTCAAAATGAATAATCATTTTGAATTTTCACAGAAAACTTAAGAATTTTTGTTTATTTTCTTGAAACCTTTAAAGATCCTTGAAAAGCTTGAAAACTTCAGAAATCTGAATTTAGTTTTTTATTTTTCAAAATATTTTCCAGTTTTAAATTAAGATTGGATTCTCTCAAAACTTTCAAACATCCCTTAAACTAACTCAAATTTTTACTAAAGTGATAATTTTTCGATTTTTATTCATGCACCAAAATTTAAGAATTTTTAGGGCTTATTTTCATCACTAATATCTCAAAACCGACTAAACGATTTCATAAAATATTTATTGCATTTTTTTCAGCACACAATAATATTTTAAAAATTGGTTTTTTCCTAGTAAAACTTTTTTCATTAGCATAATTCAAAGTTGATGCAATGATGAAAAAGATTTCTTGGATCGAAACGAATCGATTGACCTATGACTTTAATACATTTTATTAAAGGTTAGGGAAGTAATCGTATTTCATATATTTTTAAAATCGATTTTCATATTAAAAATTTTTCCCTTCTCATAATTTAAAAATTTGTTGGATTATTTTTTAATTTTTAATTTTTTGTAAATTTCTATTTTGAAATAGATCAAAACGAAGACTTTGCTTTGTCTTTCATTGAAAAAATAACTAATGCTTCCTCTAAGAGGAAGCAAATACGTTTACTAACGAGGAGCAAAGTGCTCGTGAAATGCGCACCATATAATTATAAATACAAAAAAAAAGGTATACACACTGGGTTAGGTTCACCCGGCAAAATTTAACAGCTCATATCTTCGTTCCTAATTGAACAATTTTGGCTTTCTTTTTTTAGTTTTTATAGAAAAAATCCTCAAAACTTGAACAGCACGGGTTTAAAAGTGGTTTATATGAAAAAAAACACATTTTCAACTAAACAAACACATCTTAAAAATGTTTGTGAAAAAATTAAGTTTTTTTCTAAAAGGCTGTTCTTTACATGAAAATCAAGATAAATGGGCTTGAATACTGATGAATGGGAAGCTCAGGATTTGTACTTTAAAACCATATTTTCGGTTTCTCCATATGTTCTGAAAAACTTATTTGTTTAACGATTCGAATATAGGCAAATTTCCGTTTCCGCGCGGATAAGCCATGCTACCAGAATACTCCATTTCTCAGCAAAAACTAATGATTTGAACTACATAAATACCTTAAAGTTCATGATTATATTCTGAAATACTGCATATATTGTCATAAAATTATTAAAGTTATTTTAAAAACGCAAAAGTTTAAACAAATACTCAATTTTTCAGTTTTGGGGACGCATTAGACTTTTTACTTTCAAGATAAGCTATGAACATTACAAATATACAAATCAAATAAAATTTACTTACATTTAGATTTTTCTGTTTTTCTGCATTTTGTGAAACCATATACACACTGGGTAAAAAATACCCGAAGAGAAAGTTTCGAATTGCGTCCTTCAGCAGTTTTCGAGACATTGAAGCCGGTAATGCGTAGTACAGGCCCATTCCCCCCCCCCCCCTGGGTACAGATCTACTCTTCTTCTTGTTTCGAAATAACAGATCTTGCAAAATCGCGCAGGGTTAGCGTGTCCCAGTGTGTATACCAAGGGTTAAAATCTGCATGCTGCTCAATTTTGAAGAGATTCAGAATCGTCCTGAAAAATCAATCATTATTTAATTTTCAATAGTGGAACTACAGTTCAATGTAATTTTTCATAATAGCAAAAATTTTTGATAAAAGTGTATTGTCTTCCTAATTGTATTTTCTTGTAGAAGCTTATATTATAAATATCTTACAAAAATTGACAGTAAAGTACAAGTCGAAAAGTTGATGCGGATTCTGTAAAAATTTATATATTTTTTTAAAATCTTCTACCATAATTTACGTAACATTAAAAGTGTTTTTTTTTTTTTTGACATCAAATACCCTAATTGAAGAAATGTAAAATTCTGTGTTTGTTACAGTTGTAGAAATACTGTACTTTCTTGCAAAAATTCTTTCCACCAGGGTAGTGCTCGCGCAGCGCGCACAATGTTCGAGTTAGTTGAGAAAACTCTCAAAGATTAGAAAAGAATGGTTTTAAGCTCAGATAGGGGCTTGAAAAAACGAGTGAATCAATTATTACCGTTCAAATGAACTCTTGATATCGTTTCGAGTTGTTAAAAATTGAAGTGAATTAAACGTGAAGAGCGCGGGAAGAGAACTAGCTGGATAAGGCAAAGGGCGTATCACCGATATTTATTATACGCCGACGATTAGCCGTCTAGCGATCATGCGATCGGGCGCGATAAATAAGAGTTATCGATTTCCACATTGACATGTTATATCTCCCAGATGAACTCGAAAGCGCGAAAGAAGGTGGGCGGTAAGTTGAAAAAAAAAGAATAAACTGAAGTGGGCTTGGTAAAATAATAAATAATAAACAATAAATAATAGCACGCGCTTATAACCCTTATCCCAATCATATTTCAACCGAGTGCAAAAAAAAATGCATGGCCCTAAACGGGATCATTGTCTACTTACAGAAGGTGAAATAACTTTCAACCGATAATTCAATAATGACCTTTATTTTGATCTTGACGATGACCTTCAAGGTTTTTTCAGGGTCAACTGAAATAAAATGGAAATCCAGGTCATACATAGGTATATTGTAACCTTAGAAGGACGTTTACAAGAGAAAAAAGAATGACCTTGAAATGACCTTGAAGGTCATCTTCAAGGTCACTACTGAATACGCCTTGTTAAAGTTAGTAACTTTGCTCGTTACTGAAAAAATTTTAAAAGCTTCTATTCCCAGAGGTGTGCAGACCAGGTATAAGTTTAAATGA
Source organism: Andricus quercusramuli (assembly GCA_932178445.1). Lineage (NCBI taxonomy): Eukaryota > Metazoa > Arthropoda > Insecta > Hymenoptera > Cynipidae > Andricus > Andricus quercusramuli. The sequence goes on along the minus strand of CAKNXH010000508.1, from coordinate 43,246 downwards.
CCTTAGCGTGACCTTCAAGGTTACAGTCTTTCTAAGTATGACCTGAGTACATATTGGAATGTGAAGTTTCCTGCTCTATCGATTTTCGATATAAAAAAGGGGGTTGCCATTAAAAAAAAAATATGACCTTGAGAAAATCTTGAAGGTCATCGTCAGGATCAAAATGAAAGTCACCATTGAAATTTTCGTCGGAAGTTTGATACTTATTCTCTTATTTTTTTTTTTACGTTTGATACTTTTTTTATTTGAATAATGCTTCATTTAAGACATTACCATCATAATTACTAATTTTTATGGAAACGTAATAGAAGCATAATAGTAAATTATTGAATTTAAGAAAAAAATACAGTTGAATACAAATAGCAAATTTTTTTTAGAGAAGTGACAAAATTCACAATAAATTACAAGTATCTACAATTCAAAGATTTTTGTAACATTATATTAATATTTTGTTTACTTTGTTGTAAAAATCTACAAGGTATTACAGAAAACTACAGAATTTTTTTTTTAATTTGGATGCTTGACGTCATAAAAAAAATTTCAGTTTCCGGTAAATTATTTTGGAAAATTACAAGTCTTAAAAAAAAATACAAGATTTCACAAAAGTTGAAATATTGGTAAAATGTACTTAATTGTGCTTATTGTACTTATTTTCAATATTAATTATTATTGAAAATTGAAAAATAATTCAAATTTAGTTTCAATCTGAAATATTCCATTTTTGGCCCATTTAATTTTGAATCCTTTTATTGAGTGAGACATTTTTTTAAATTTTCAGCAATATTTTACTTTACATTTAGAATTAGCGATTTTTAATCAAATATTAAAAACTAAATAGTTTGAAACTGAAATAGTTAATCAAAACTTTGTACCTTACAAATTTCATTGTTATTGTTAACAAATTTTTAATATGCAAATGAAATTATTGAACTTCGATGCATGAATAACAATTGAACAAATATCAGTTTGAAAAAAATTGAGTTAGTTTAAGAGATATTTACTTGTTTTGAGCTCGATATTAAAAAGATTCAAACTTAATTTAAAACTCAAAAAGATTTCGAAAAAAAAAACTAAATTTAGATTTTCGAAGATGTCGAATCACGTTCATTTTGAAAAAATAATTTTAAGAGAATATTTATAAATATTCGTGATAATTGTTTGAATAATAAATAATAATTGAAAAATTATTGATTTGGTAAATAATCGAGTAATTAAAAAATATATTTAGAAGTTTTTTAAAATGTTCAAAAATAATTTGAAACGCGGAAAGATTCTAAAATATTTGAAACACAATGTGAATTTTTGAAGATGTCGAACTCAAAATTCATAAGCTTATTAAACGTTTTGGGAGGTTTTGAACCAATAAAAAATTTGTATCAAGTTTCCTAACAATATTTTTTTTCGGAAAATTAATTTTAAAAGAGTATTTATATAAGGTTTCACAAAATTTTTAAAAAAGTATCTGGTTGTATTTCAGGTAATTATAAAATTAATAATAATTATTAAAAATAATTACAAAATTATAATTTTGCAAAATTTCCACCAAAATTTTGGGAAAGTTCAAGTTCCAAGATAGGAAAATTATTATTAGATTGCTGGACATTTTTTGAAATTTTTTTTTAAACAAATTTTTGAGCAAATATTTAAAAAGATTTCGGAACAAATTTAAATATATAAATTAATGTTTCTAGCTTAAAAATCTAGCTTAAAAATTAAAATTTTGCAATTTAACGGCTTTTAATCACAAAATTGCAATTGAAAATTTGTGTCAGTCTTACAATTTTGTCAAGTAACCTTATATGTTTGAAATCTTTCAAAATTATTGAATTCTATTGAAAATTGTTTGGAATCTTTAAAAATTCCTCGAATTGTTTCAAAAAAATTGAATTCGATTAAAAAAAAAAAGAAAGACCTGAATTTAACGCTGATTTATACTTTTACATCTCCTAAAAATTCTTTGGAATGTTCAAAATACCCCATAATATTTCAAATCGCTTGAAATTCCTTCAAATTTTTGAAATTTTTAAAATACCTTAAAATATCTCAAATCTTTAGAAATCCAATTGAACAACTGAATTCTCTTGACAATTTCTTGAAATCGTTTTAAATATCCTGAAATATTTAAAATTATTAAAAATCAGTTGAAAAAATCCTTGGAATTTTTTGAAATTCCCGAAATTATTTCAAATCCTTTGAAATTTCATCAACTTACTAAAAGAAATTGAAATTCCTTGGAATCGTTTGAAATACCCTAAAATATCTCAAATATTTTTAAACCTTTTTCAATTTTTTTAAGCTTTTGTCAATTCCTTGGAGTTTTTACCCTAAAATCTTCAAAATAATTTGGAATTACTTCATATTATTAAAATATATTTGAAAAATCCTTGGAATCTTCTGAAACAACTTGAATTATGTAACCAGAAAAATGAATTTTCACCAAAAAATTTGACTTTACACCAAGAAAATGACTCTCACAGATTTATTGAATTTTCTACAAAGTAGAATAATTTTGGATTTGATATAATTTAATTTTCCACGAAATACATGATTTTTCAACCAAAGTGATGAATTTCTAAGTAAAATTATGCATCTATAAACAAAAAATAATTTTTCAGAAATTTAGTTTAACTTTTAACAAAGCGGTTGAGTTTTTAACCAAAAAGACTAATTTTCTACCAAAAAAGATAAATTTTTGCACATATTGCAGGAATTTTTAACAAAGAAAATCATATTTCGAACAAATAGTTAAAGTTTGAACAAAGCAGTTTAGCTTTATACAAAAAAATGAATTTTCAAGCAAGATTCTTCATTTTCTTCCAAAAAAATGAAGTAATTAAATTGTAAGTTGAAAAAATTAATTCCCAACAAAAAAAAAACAATTTCCAAGAAAAAAGTGAAATCTTCTACCTAAACATTTTCATCTTAAATCAAGAATCTTCAACTAGAAAAATCCATTTTTAACCAAGCAGTTTAATCTTCAGCCAAGCAGTTGAATTTTCAACTTAAAGGAGATCCATTTTCAACTGAAAATGAAATAATTAAAATTCCCCGATACAAAAGCTAAATTTATACTAAAAAGATAAATAATCAAATAAAATTCTGAATTCTCAACTGGAATAGTTGAATTTTGCGTTAAAAAATTAATTTTTAACAAACAAAAATGTTTTTTAAACCATATAGTTCAATTATCAAGCAAAGAAATAAATTTTCAACTGAAATGAAAACTGCCTATCAAAAAAATGACTTTTAATCAAAATTGTTGAATTGAACAAAATTGTATATTTTTAAAGAAGTGTTTTAATTTTCAAACAAGTAATTGAATTTTCAATCAAAAACACGAATTGTTAATTTAAAAAAATGATTTTCCATCGAAGATGAATCCTCAACAATGTATATGAACTCTAAGAAAAGCAGTTGAGTAATCAAGTGCAAAACATCAATTTTTAAATAGAAATGAAAGAGATACATTTTTAATACAAACAAAATTATTTTTCAACGGAACAAAAAAAAAATTATAACGAAAAAGGAATTTTTCAGCCGATGAGAGAAATTTTTAATTAAAATGATGCATATCCAAAGAAAAAATTAATTTTCAACTAAGAAAATTAATTTTTCATAAATACAAAATTACGAATTTGAAGAAAAAAAATGATTTTTCGACAAAAAAGTTTATTGACACTATATATTTGAATTTTGATTAAAGTAGTTGAACTTTCATGAACTTTCAGCTGAGAATGATAAATTGTAACGAAAATAAAATAATTAAATTTTCAGTCAAAAACATTCATTTTCAACCAAAATAACGAATTTTTAAGGAAATAGTTCAAATTTCCATCAGAACATTTTTAGTTGGAATAAAAAATCCTCAACCAGCAGTTCAGGTTTCAACCAAGTAGTTGAATTTTCAAATGAAAAAAGATCAATGTCAGACTAAAAATGGAATAGTTGCATTTTTAGTTAAAAAAATTAATTCCCCAAAAAAAAAAGTTTTGAGCGATATAGTAAGACTTTCAATCAAGGAAATGAATTTCCTACCAAAATGGTTAAATTTTCAACAAAAGAAGATCAATTTTTAACCAAAAGTAAAATAGTTGACAAGTATTCCAGTTGTAAATTTTGTTATGATATTGTTCATAAATTAAAAATCATTTTTCGTGAATAAATTATAATAAGCGAAGAACTCACGAGTAATTTGAAATTTATTCGGTAAAAACAACGGAATCTGTTCACTGAAAATTGACAAAAATTTGTATTTGGTTACAAAATTTATTTAAATAAATAACAAATAATGTCGCCTGACAAAGTCTCCCAATAAATAAGGTCCTTTCTGAGTCCCTGGTAGTCGATTCAGTTACAAAAAAAATAACACCCTATCGTTGAGAATGACTAAAGTTTTAAATTTGTTTATGAACAATATTATGGAATAAATAATTTATAAATAAATAAAATGATTTTTTCGAGATGTTGAAACGTGCTGGGTATTATTCACAGGTAGTGTCTGCACTGATTTGTTTTACGTAAATGTATTTTCAAAAATTTAGGATTGTTCATGAAAAATTTTTTTGTTATCAAATTTGTTGCTAAATGAAAATTTATTAGGAAAAAATTATATCTCTCTGATGTTCAACACGTTATTCCATTATTCTACCATAAAATTAATAATGTATTTCTGATTCACCCAATAATGATGAGCTTTACCTTACTGATTAATTTAATTAAAATGTTTGAAGGACACTAAATCGTGCAGCAATTTCTGCAAGTGAGTGTTTTTGTGGAGATATAGTACATACACATGAAGTTCAGTGCGCATTTGCGTTGAGGAAAGGCAAGGGCGAGGAAAGATACTGTAGTGTAATTAATGGTGGTGCGACTTCGTCACAAATCAAGTTTTCCATCTCGTAATTCATTTCCCCTGACGTGTATTTAAATAGAGTTGATCAGGAGAGTCGAATAGGGGCTTCACATACCTGCATTCTCTAATGAAAACTGTAAATATTTGATAAAATATTGTGTACACTACGATCGGAAATAAGGAAGTTTTTTTCTCCTTCTTCTCCATTCATAATGTGCCTCCTGAGGGCTTACACAATTTCCGTTTTCTTTTTCTACTCATTTACAACCTACTTATTCTTTCCTTTCTCTTTCTTCTACACACCCCGATTCTTCAACTCCTTCAGCTTTTTCTACTTTCTTCATCCATCCCTCTGTCTGTTCCTCCTCCTCTAGAGCTTTCTTCACATTCATTTGACATCTTCTCCTCTCCTTTCGTCTCATACAACCATCCCATACATCCATCCTCATCTCTTCTCCTTTCCTCTCATACAACCATCGCATGCATGCTTCCACGTCTTCTCCGCTTATTCACATGCCATGCATTTTCTCTTTTTATACTTCTCCCAACACATTTCTCTTCATTCCCTATTCTCCATCTAGTTTTTCTTGTCTATCTCTACTTTCCTTATGCTCTTTCCAGATATTTTGGCAATCCTCTTTTTTATCACCTTATACCAGTTATTGTATCTTGTTTCCCTATTTCTCCCATCTATCTCACTTCTCTACTCACTTCTTTCTTCTTCCCGTTGAGTTAACTTTGCTGACCTCTTCCTTCCACCTCTTTGCAACACTTCATCGCTAACTCCCCTCCCTTTCCTTCCCATAGTTTCTCTTCAAGTTTCCACGTCCTCTTCTCTGCCCTTGTTCCTAATGTATCTCTTTGAGTCTCTTCTCTCATCATACAACAGTTCTCAAGCCTCTCTTTAACTATCATCTTATACATCTCTCTTGTAACCTTCATAACTCTTTTATCTTCTTTCATCTTCATACTTCTGCACCACAGCATAATACAAGACAAGCCTGCATATCAAATACCTTAATTCTTTCTTATACAAGTATTTTTATAACTTCGTAATTGAATCCGCAATTCCTTCCTAATTCTCCTCCGATAACACTATATCATTCGCATATACCAGTGTTTATATTTGTTCTTTTATACCTTCGCTAAGCCCTATCGGATTCGGTGGAATTATCTTTTTCTTGACTTCTCTCTTTAACTTTTTTTCCTTTTTTCACTCTATATGCTACTATCCTTTCCTTCGATATTTTTGGCCAACCTATTCCTCTCCATAGCCTCTTGCAGATTATCCACGCCTACTTCTTCAACTCCTTTTCGCCATACATATTTCCAAACTTTATTTGAGATTTCATCTCTACCTGCTGCCTTTCCATCCTTTACTAACCCTATCACCCTGTCTCTTTCTTCCCTTATAATATCCTCTTCTCGCTCTTTTTCCATTCCCCATTTCAGTCCTTTCGTTATTTTTTTCCACTCCTCACAATTCGCAAAAATATTTGTTCTATTCTAACATTTCATTTACATGATAAATTCTTTTCCTTTTTTCCTCTTTCTTTTTACTTCTTTTTATACTTCATCTTCTGTGATAGCTTTTTCTGCCTTCTTTTCAAACCTTTTATTTCCTTTCTCTTTTTTCTATCACGCAACTCATACTCTTGCTCCTTCCTTTTGTATCCCTCTGCACTTCTGCACCCGTTTCTATATGTTCTTGATTCTTTTATTTCTTCTCTTCTCTTCTTCTTACATTCCTTATCGCAGCAGCCTCTTTTTCTCTTCACTGACTTTATTCAAACTGTATTTTATGATATTCTTTTCACTTTTCTACCACTATTTTCCATCTCACGTATGTCTTATGTCTACCTCATCTCCCTCTATTTCTCTATTTCTTACGTCTCTATTTCTTACGTTGGAAGAAAAACGAATATGGGTTAAGTATAGGAATACACAGATAGAAGGTATATGGTGGGATTGTGAAGAAGAGAGGAAATATTTAGTTAAATGTGAGATGACTGTTGATATGTGAGAAAGGAGTGGAGACTATTAAAGAGAAGTGGGAAAGCAAGATAAATAAGAAAGTAGTGGAGGATTTCCTACTGCAATGTAGCTTAAAAAGTAAGGATAGGAAGTTCGTGAAAAATTTGGGGCAATGAGAAGTTGTGATGATGGGACGTGGCTAGATGAAAGGAGGTTAAGGAAAGGCTACCGAGGGGGTACAGGTGAGAGGTTCAAGAGGCGGAGAGGACAAATAAAAAGGGAAAAGCAATGAAGGGAGTGAAAATGTGAATAAGGAGCGGTGTGATAGGGAAGAAAAAATATGGAAATTGGTTAGAAAATTTGAGAAAAGGAATCATGAAAAAAGAGTTGAGTATAAAAAAGGAGTGTAGGATGAAAAACGATATGATAGGGAAGAAAAAATATTGGAATAGATTGAAAGAATGAAGAACAGGAATAATGTAAAAAAAATTAAGGATAGAAGAGGAGTGTTGGAAGATATGAGGGGTATATTTAAACAGGGATATGGAGAGGAAAAGAGCGGAGTTAAGGAAGATAATGAAAGAAAAGGAAGAAACGAGTTTTGTATATACGGGGAGTGGTCATCACTGACTGAAACTTCACCCAGAAGTACTTTCTCTTTTCTCCAATTCTTTATAGTTTACTACAGTCCCCTCTTCTACAATTTTAGCCCCAAAAACTCCTTTCCTTTACCTTTCTGGTAAAACTTATATAATTTTGGCATTAGCGTCACTCCCCTATAATCTCTCACATCCTCCCTTTTTTCACTATCGGTACTATACTATACTACTATATACTGTACTACCCTTCTTTCAATAACTCTTCCACCAATCTCCTTTATACACTTTATCGCACATTATTCTTGCATATTCCTTTAGTTCTTTCCTTGCATATTTCCAGACTTCATTTGGAATCTTATCTATACCAGGTGCCATCCCATCTTTAATTATTCCTGAAACCTGAACTATTTCTTCCCTTCGTATGTCATCGCCCTCTTCTCTATCACTCCCATTTTTTTCCTCTTCTCACTTTTTTATCTACCTCTTCTAGAAAATCTATATATATATTTTTTATTCTAGCATCTTAGTATCCTAGTGGTTTAATCATTTGCCTATTTTTCTTTCTCTAGGGGCTACCTTGCAAGTATGATAAAACACATAAAATCAGAGATGTTATAGGGTAGGATCTTGAAGAAGAAAGAAAAAAGTTAGTAAAAAGTTAGGTGATATGGGACTAGGAGAGAAAGGAATCAAAAAGAGGAAAGTAATAGTAGGAAACTAAAAGAGCGAAAAAATAATAGAAGATAAGAATGGAGGATATGCTACTAGAATGAAGCAATACGATACAATATTAATAAGTGTAGTAAGGAAGAATAGGAGAGAGACGAAAGAAGAAGAAAAAAGGATTAGTAGTAAAAGAGGTGACGATGAGAGAAGAGAGGTGGAAGATAGTGGGTTGTATGTGAACGGAGATATGCAAGAGAAATCAGATGAGATAAAAGACTTATGAGAGTACAATGGAGAACTGATTAAGCTCATAATAGAAGATTTAAATGCAAAAAAACAAGATAGAGGAGGAAGAGAATGTGTGGGAAAGCAAGAAAAAGATCCAAAGACAGAATACTGGGTGGCGAGTGTAAGAAATTGTTGAAGAGCTTACAGGAGATGGAATGGTTAAACTCGAACCGAAATATAGAGGTGGATGAGGAAGGAGGTCAAGAAACTGGAGGTAGGTGATTATATAGCTTTGGATAACTTTTCCATAATAGTGACATCAGAGAGAAGAAAGAGTAATAACAATGAGGATAAAAATGAATTGAAGATAGAAAGAGAAGGGAGGGGATAATGATAGGAGAAATAAAGAGATCGTTAGAAGAAACAATCAAAAAAGTAGTTATTGAAGGAGGTAGTAGAAGTGGATGGAATAAGGAATGTAAAGTGAAACTAGCTGTGAATTCTATCTCGCGTGTTTGCACTTTGTTTGTATTTATAATTACATGGTGTTCATTTCACTAGCACTTTGCTTCCCGTTAGCAAATGTATTTGCTTCCTCATAGAGGAAGCATTAGTTATTTTTCCAATAAAAGACAAACCAAAGTCTTCTTTTTGATCAACCTAAAAATAGAAATTTACAAAAAATAGAAGATTACAAAATAATAAAAACAATTTTTTAAATACAGAGACAAATCAGACAAATTGAATTTTGTATTCGAAATTATAATTTTTCGAGCAGGGAAAGGGGAGGGGAAAGTTCCCCTTCCTTACACTCCAATAGAATATATCAATTTTACACGTCAATCGATTCGTCTTGAGTAAACACAACGTTTCTATTCTCGCATCAACGTTAAATTATGAAAATGAGGGAATTTTTATTATAAAAATCGATTGTAAAAATATATTCATTAATATGACCAACCTACTCATAATAAAATGTAATAATATTGCAGGTCAATCGATTCGTCCCGAACCAAGAAATCTTTCATATTTCTGCATCCACTTTGAAATATATTTATGAAAAAAATTTCACTACAAAAAATCGATTTTTCAAATATATGAATTGCCATTTACCTTCTCTCTAATAGGATGTAATAATATTATAGGTCAATCGATTCGTCTTGAACAAAAGAATCTTTCATATCCTTGCATCAAGTTTCAATTATGTTTAATAAAAAAGTTTTACTATAAAAAACTGAAATTCCAAATATTAGGCACTATCGTAGTTTCCTCACTCTTCAATAAAATGTGCTAATATTATAGGTCAATCGATTCATATCGAATCAACATATCTTTTCTGTTTTTGCATCAACTTTGAATTATGTTAATGAAAAAAGCTTTACTATGAAAAACCGATTTTCAGATATATAAATGACCATAACTTCTATACTTTCCGATGAAAGGTATTGATATTATAGGTCAATCGATTCGTCTCAAACCAAGTAATCTTTTATATCCTTGGATCAATTCTGAAATATATTAATGGAAAGAGTTTTACTATAGAAACCCGACTTTCAAAATATATGAATTACTATTAATTTTCTACTCTCTGATAGAATGCATTATTATAGGTCAATCGATTCGTCTCGAATCAATATATCTTTTTCGTTTTTGCATCAACTTTGAAATATATTATTGAGAAAAGTTTTAATATGAAAATCCGATTTTCAAAATATATAAATCACCATGAATTTCCTACTTTCTAATAGAATGTATTAATATTATATGTCAATCGATTCGTCTTGAACAAAAGAATCTTTCATATCCTTGCATCAAATTTCAATTATGTTGAAGAAAAAAGTTTCACTATGAACAACTGAAATTCCAAATCTTACGTATTACCTTAGTTTCCTCACTCTTCAATAAAATGTACTAAGATTATAGGTCAATCGACTCGTCTCGAATCAACATATCTTTTCTGTTTTTGCATCAACTTTGAATGAAGTTATTGAAAAAACTTTACTATTAAAACCGATTTTCAAATATATAAATGACCATAACTACTCTACTCTTCGATGAAATGTATTGACATTATAGGTCAATCGATTCGTCTTAAACCAAGTAATCTTTTATATCCTCGCATCAAATTTGAATTATATTAATAAAAAGAGTTTAACTATAGAAAACCGATTTTCAAAATATATAAATTACCATTAATTTCCTACTCTCTAATAAAATGTATTATTATTATAGGTCAATCGATTCGTCTCGATTCAACGAATCTTTTCTGCTTCTGCATCAACTTTGAATTATGTTCATGAAAAAACCTTCACTATGAAAACCCGATTTTTAAATATATAAATGACCATAACTTCCCTACTTTTCGGTGAAATGTATTGATATTATAGGTCAATCGATTCATCTTAAACCAAGTAATTTTTCATATCCTTGCATTAAATATGAAACATATTGATGAAAAGAGTTTTACTCTAGAAAACCGATTTTCAAAATATATAAATTACCATTAATTTCCTACTCTCTAATAGAATGTATTAATGTCACAGGTCAATCGATTCGTCTCGAGCCAACGAATCTTTCATATCCTTGCATCAAATTTTAATTATGTTGAAGAAAAAAGTTCTACTATAAAAAACTGTGATTCCTAATATTAGGCATTACCGTAGTTTCCTTACTTTGCAATAAAATATTCTAATATTATAGGTCAATCGATTCGTCTCGAAACAACATATCTTTTCTGTTCTTACGTCAACTTTGAATTATGTTAATAAAAAAGCTTTACCATGAAAAACGGATTTTCAAATATATAAATGCCCATAACTTTCCTACTCTTCGATGAAATGTATTGATATTATAGGTCAATCGTTTCGGCTCGAACCGAAAAATCTTTTATATCCTTGCATCAATTTTCAAATACATTAATGAAAAGAGTTCCACTATAAAAAACCAATTTTCAAAATCTATAAATTACTATAACTTCCCTACTCTTCAAAAAATGTTTTAATATTGCAGGTCAATTGATTCGTTTCGAACCAAAGAAATATATTTGAAGAATAAATATAGTTGTAGAAAAAAGTTTTACTATAAAAAACTGTAATTCCAAATATTAGGCATTACCTTAGTTTCCTTACTCTTCAATGAAATGTATTAACATTATAGGTCAATCAATTCGTCTCGAATCAACATAACTTTTCTGTTTTTGCATCAAATTTGAAATATATTCATGAAAAAGTTTCACTACAAGAACCGATTTTCAAAATATAGAAATTACCATAACTTCCCTACTCTTTAATAAAATGTATGGATTTTGCAGGTCTATCGATTATTAATTTTGGTTAATTATCGAAAACCAAGAAGTCTTTTACATTTCAGCCTGACCTTGGAATTATATTATTGAAGGAAGTTTTACCATAAAAAAGAGATTTAAAAATTATGAAAATGACCATAATTTCCCTGCTCTTTAATAAAATATAATAACATTACAGGTCAATCGATTTGTCTCGAAACAAGAGATCTTCTATATTCTTGCATCAACTGTAAAATATATTCATGAAAAAAGTTTGACTGTAAAAACCGATTTTCAAAATATATAAATTACCATAAATTTCCTACATTCTGACCAAATGTAATAATATTATAGGTCAATCGATTCGTCTTGAATCAACATATCTTTTTTGTTCTTGCATCAACTTTGAAATATATTAACGAAAAAATGTTTACTATAAAACCTCGATTTTCAAAATACATAAATTACTATAAATTTCCTACTCTATGATAAAATATATTAATATTATAGGTCAATCGATTCGTCCCAAAGCAACAAATCTTTTCTGTTTTCGCATCAATTCTGAATAACATCAATGACAAAAGCTTTACTATAAAAAACCGATTTTCAAAATTTATAGATTACCATAACTTCCCTACTCTTCAATAAAATTTATTATTATTGCAGGTCAATCGAATTCTTTCGAACTAAGAAATCTTTTATATTCTTGCATCAAATTTGAAATATATTAATGAAAAAAGTTTTACTATAAAAAACCGATTTTCAAAATATATAAATTACCATAAATTTCCTACTCTCTGATAAAATATATTGATATTAGAGGTCAATCGATTCGTCTCAAATAAGCATTTTTTCTGTTTTCGCATCAACTTTGAGTAATATCAATGACCAAAATTTTATTGTAAAAACCAATTCTTAAAATATATAAATTACCATAAATTTCCTACCCTCTAATAGAATTTACTAATATTATAGGTCAATCGATTCGTTTCGAACTAAGGCATCTTTTATATTTCTGCATCAACTTTCAATTATATTATTGAAAAAAGTTTCACTTTAAAAAATCGATTTTTAAAATATGTACATTACCATAAATTTCCTACTTTCTAATAAAATGTATTATTATTATAGGTCAATCTATTCGTCTGGAATCAAAATATTTTTTTTGTTCTTGTATCAACTTTAAAATATATTAATGAAAAATATAAAAAAGCGATTTTAAAAATATATAAATAACCATAATTTCCACGCTTTTTAATCAAATGTAATAACATTGTAGGTCAATCGATTTGGCTCGAACCAACGAATCTTTCATATTCTTGTATTAAATTTGAATTATTTTGAAGAAAAAAGTTAACTATAAAATACTGTGTATCCAAATATCATGCATTACCATAGTTTCTTCACTCTTTAATAAATTGGATTAATATTGCAGGTCAATCTACTTTTCTCGAAAAAAGAAATCTTTTATATATTTGCATCAACTTTGGAATATATTAATGAAAAAAGTTTAGCTATAAAAAAGCAATTTCAAAAAAATATAAATTACCATAATTTCCCTGCTCTTTAATAAAATGTAATAATATGATAGGTCAATCGATTCGTCTCGAACCAACAAATCTTTCATATCCTTGCATCAAATTTCAATTATGTTGAAGAAAAAGGTTTAACCATAAAAAATTGTATATCCAAATGTCATGCATTACCATAGTTTCTTCACTCTTCAATAAATTGTATCAATATTATAGGTCAATCGATCCGTCTCGAATCAAAACATCTTTTCTCTTCTTGCATCAATTTTTAATTATATTAATGAAAAATGTTTAACTATAAAAAACTGTGTTTCCAAATATTATGCATTAACCTAGTTTCCTTACTCTTCAATAAACTGCATCCATATTATAGGTCAATCGATTCGTCTCGAATCAAGGATGCAAAATTGCAAAAATGCAATAAATATTTTTAGAAATCCTTTGGTCCTTTTCAAAATATGAGTCGTGAAAGTAAGCCCTCCAAATTTTATCAATTCATCTGCAACGCTTTTCAAGTAATCGTGTTCACAAAAAAGTGTGACATCCACACACACATCCGGACAATTATTCGGAACATAGTATTAGACATTTTTAAATTAAGGAAGGGTCAATGAATTGATTTTAAAAATGTTACTTTCACAAAGCTACCTATATGAGTAAGAAGGAAGTGAGAAAAAAAATCTTAAAATGCAGAGAAGGGAAAATTAGTTGAGATGAATGTAGGAGGAAGAAGAGTACTGAAAAAGCTTCCCACATGGTTTTAAAAGTAAAATCTTTGTGTCAAAATATAATATTTCAATGATCACTGGTGGGGTATGCGTAGAGACAATTAGAGTAAAATTCCCACCCCTGGAGATAGTGTCAGGTGAATAAATCAAAATTCATTGATGGTAGAAAGAAGATTAAAAGAAGAATGTATGATTCTCCGCTGGTGCAGGGAGCGATACGACGGAATGGGGGATGATTATGCAGGCCGTTTATTCGATAAAGGCTCGCAGCTAACGTCACGGGGGTGAGGGGTGGCAGCAGGCGAGATCTATGAGCCCGTAATATTCTATGAGCAATATTTACGGGCGTTGAGATAAGTGCGAATGTTTGCGCCGGCGAGGAGGGTTTCCGTTAAAAACTCGAGCAGCCATTTTTGCTCTGTTCCTTTAACACACTTTCAATAACTCACGATTAGCTCCGCGAGTTTCCAATTAATTTTCTACCCTATCATCTCCTAAATTATCAATAAATCGACTCATTCGTTAATCCAGATCACTTTTTTAATTTGATCATTTTTAGAATTTCTTTTCTGGATAGATACATTCAGCCCCCGGAATACCAAACCGTTGCATATCATTGTATCAACGTCAGATCAAAATTTTTTAGAAAATTTGGATTTTTCGAGTTAAAAAAAAAAAAAATTATACTGGATCGAGACGTAAATCTCTAGGGAGGTGAAAGCTAATTTTATTTCATTAAAAAATTATTTCCTTAGTTTTACCTTATTCTGAATCCCACTTGTGAAGATTTCCAACTTCCTGAGAGCAACCGAAAATGTTCTAGAAGGCAATTAATTTTCAAAAAATACAGGAACTTTTAACAATTAGTAAAATTTTTAACTGAAGAGATAAATTTTCAATTAAAAGAGAGGATCATCCACCAGAAAAATGAACTTTTAACCAAACAAATCAACTTTCAACTCAATAGTTAAATTTAAACAAAAAATTAATTAAAAGGATTTATCAACCGCCAACAGAAAAATAAATTTTTAACAAAATACATGAATTTTTAACCGAGGAGATAAGTTTTCAACAAAAAAGATAAATCTTGAACTAAGAACATAAATTTCTACCAAAAGGGATGAACTTTCAGTCAAGTAGTTGAATTTTCATTAAAAAAAAAAAAAAATTTCTGAAGAAAAATGTAATAGTTGATATTTCAGCCCTAAAGTATTTTTATTTTATTAAGAAAACAATTCAACTAATCAAAATAAATTTTTAACAAAATAATGGACTGCTCAACAAAAAACGATCAATAGTCTACCAAACAGATGCATTTAGCACTAAAAAAAATTGCAACCAAAAGAGATGAATTTTCATCCACAAAATTGAATTTGTGACAGAATAAATGAATTTTCAAACAAAAATATGAAATCAAACATTTTAACCAAAAATATTTAATTTGAAACCAAAAATAGTTGGATTCTTATCAAAAAGATGAATTTTCGAACTGGAAAAAAAATGTCATCGTAAAACATGAATTTTCAACAAATTATTAAATTTTTAAACAAATGATAACATTTTTAAACAAATAATGAAATTGTAGGAAAAAAGCTCTCCACCAAAAATAAAATACTAGACTTGTGAGCTGAAAAGAAATTATCTTTCAAACCAAGTTTGTGACAAATAAAAAATTCTAAGCCAAAAATATAATACCAGATCTTAAAAAAAATTAATTTTCAACTAAAAAAAAATTAAATTTTCAACCGAAAAGATACATTTTCGATCAAAATGATGAATATTCAACTGGAATAATCAGATTTTCAGTTAAGAAAATTATTTTTCAATCAACGAAAACAGATGTTCAAGAAAATAGTTGAATTTTTAACTGAATGAATGAATTTTTACTAAAATGATGAATTACTAACCAAAAAATTCATTTTTACCAAACAAGTCCAACTTTCAACAAATCAGTCAAATTTCCTAAAAAATAAGTAAATTTTCAACCGAGGAGTTTAATTATCTATTAAAAAAAGGAATTTTCAAACAAATACTCAAAAATTCATCTCAAAAAGAAATTAATCAAATAGATGAATTTTCAACTAAACTGATGAATCTTCAACAAGAATAGTTGAGTTTTCAGTTAAAAAAATTAAATTTCAACAACACAAATTTTTGAAAAAATAGTGGAATTTTCAACTAAGCAGATGAATTTTTAACTAAAATGATGAACTATCAACCAAAAAATGAATTTTTTGCAAAGAAGTCCAACTTTCAACGAAGTAGTGAGATTTCCAAATACAAAAATGAATTTTAAACTTAGAAGATTAATTTTTTTACCGAAAAAGGTGAATCCTCAGCCAAATACTTGAATTTTTATATTGAAAATATTAATTTCGAATCGAACAGTTAAATTTTTAACTTAAAGAGATGAATTTTCAACCAAAAGTGGAATATTAAATTTTTCGGCTGAAAATATTAATTTTCAACCAAGCATGAAACGAATTTTGGACAGAATAGTTAATCTTCAACCAAAGAGATGAATTAAGAAACGTAAAATTTTGTACGAAAATTGATAATTTATCAAACCAAAAAGACGACTCTTTATCAAAATAGTTGAATTTTCATCCAAGAAAGATTCTTAGGTCATGAAAAAGGGAATGTTTAAATGAATTCTCTAATTTTTAATAAAATTATCAACTTTTTGACCAAATAATAAAATTTTGAACCAAAAAGGATAATTTCTCAACCAAAATCATAATGGCAGACTTTACAACCAAACTCTATACAGCTGTGGTCATTTTTTTATTTTTAAAAAATAATCGTCGAAACTTAAGGATTTCTCGTTAACAAAATAATTAAATTGTTAACCAATGAGAAGAAATTTCTACCACAAGAAGAGATTTTTCAACTAGAATTATCAATTATCAATCTTCATCTGAAATAGCTAAATTTTCAGAAAAATTATTTAATTTTCAACTAGAGAGATAAATTCTTAAATGAAACGATGAATCTTGAATGAAAATATGATTTTTCATCATATGAGTTCAACTTTTGATTGAATATCTGGAGTATCAACCAAAAAAAATGAATTCTCATCCAAAAATGCCAAGATTTTTAGAATACCTTTTCTGAATCTTTAGTTTTTTCTCATTTGAGCGAAAAAGATGTATAAATGAGATGATTTTGAGCTAATAAGGATCAAATTTCTACCAAAAGAGATGACTTTTCCAACCAAGAAGATGAATATCCATCAAAGGAGTGGAATTTTCTACAAGATTATTAAATTGACAACCAGATGATGAAATTTTTAACCAAAGAAAATGAATTCTCAACCAAAAATATAATCATTTTTAGAACATCTTTCTTGGAAAGATACCTTCAGTCCGTTTTTTATTCGGGGATGATGAGGAATGATTTTGAACCAATAAGGATCAAATTTCTACCAAAAAAGAAGACTTTTCAAATCAAAAAGGTAAGTCTTCATCAAAGAAGTGGAATTTTCAAGAGGCTAATTAAATTGACAACCAAATGATGCAATTTCCAACCAAAGAAGATGCATTTTCAACTAATCATTTAATCATTTTCAGAACACCTTTCCTGAATAGATATCTTCAGTCTCTTTTTCATCAGAGTGAAATAGGCGTGCAGATGAGTATGAGTTAGAGTTGATTGAACTAATGAAAAGCAATTGGCTATCGAAATATTTGCAGGGTGGAATGATGATGATGAAGGGAGGATGATTAAGGATGATTTCGAACCAATGAGAATCAAGTTCCTACAAAAATAGATGACTTTTCCCAACAAAAAGATTAATATTTATCAAAGGAGTGGAATTTTTATCAGGACAATCAATTCGACAACCAAATGATGAAATTTGCAACCAAAGAAGATGAGTTCTCAATGAAAAATACAATCTTTTTCAGAACACCTTTTCTGGAAAGATATCTTCTATCTCTATTAGATTCGAGTGAAACAGGTGTGAAAATGAGTTTAGGTATGAGATAACTAATCAAAAGCGATTGGCTATCGGAATGTTTAGAGGGAAGAAATGATGATGATAAGGAAAGGATGATTAACAGTGCTTCGAACCGATAGCGATCAAGTTTCTACCCAAAAGATGACTTTTCCAATAAGAAAGTTGAATATTTGTCAAAGGAGTAGAATATTCAACAAGATGAATAAACTTAAAATCAAATCCTTAAATTTTTGAATAAAGAAGATGAATTCTCAACCAAAGATATAATCACTTTTAGAACACCTTTTCTGGATAGATATCTCAAATCCTTTTTCATTTCAGCAAAACAGGTGTGCAAATGAGTACGAGTTAGAGATAACTAAACTAATCAAAAGCGATTGGCGATCGGAATTTTTGCAGGAAACGAAACTGAGTGAAATTACCATTCCATCATTCTCGTAGATTACTTTCTGGGATAATGAACTAGTCGATGCAGCAACTATTGCATGATTTAGTGCCGACACTTGCGAGTTAACTACTTCGATCTTTTACAGGGCGATACAACCGGCGCTTTGCTTCTTGGGGCATTGATTGCGGCGAATCTAATTATCGGGAGATCGGATTATCGATCGAAAATGTTCGACTCCGGATGAGCGACCGCCGTAACACGGGACGGGCAAGGGACCTACCTCACCTCCTCTTATAGTACGGCTGGCTATCGGGCACGACGAGCCCAGTATCCTCATCCTCCGCTATCGAAAAGCCAGTATTTATAGCTCCATTAAGGCCAGGACTAAATCATCGCAGCAGCCACAACTTTGTTGTATCCTCGAGTAGAGTCCCGGCTGGCTGAGCTGGCGCTGCCCATGCAATACCTTCCCGGCCGCACAAACCTCTTGTCTAATATTTCGTTCCTATGCGGTCTACTACACACGCCTGTATTTCAAGTATCCGATATCGTCCACGGAGAATGAAAATTTCCTCAAACTCCATCCCAAATCTCGCCACAGTTCCCCATTCTACGCTCGCGACTTCCCTGTCCACTTCAGAACCAACTTTGGGGACATGTATCCTGATAGGATTATGAAGACACCTTAAATTTGCCAAAGTCAGCTGATTGCTTTGAAAGATCATGAAATAATGTTGAGCTACAGAAGTATCTGAAAGAAGATGGAGTATCCTGAAATTTCTGAATTATCCTGCAACATCTGATCTATCCTAAAGTAACACGAGAATCCTGAAGTCACCTGATTTCTTTTAGATACCTTAACAACAATCTTCAGTTACTGAAGTCTTTTGGATCAGTTGATATACCCTACAGATTTTGAATAATCCTAAATTCCTGATGTATCCTGAAGCAACACAAGTAGCCTGGCGTTAGTTTATTTTTTCAACATATCTTGGGAATGATATTAGGTTCCTAGAGTCTCTTGAATAGACGATATATCCTGAAGATTCTGCATTATCCCTAATTCCTGATCTACCCTAAAGTAACATAAGTAGCCTGGCATCAGCTGATTTCTTCAAAATGTCTTCGAAATGAT
>CAKNXH010000508.1:0-16556 GCA_932178445.1 Andricus quercusramuli | reverse complement strand
AAGTTCAGGATAGTTCAGGGACTTCAGAATAGTTCAACTGCTTCAAGAGGCATCAGTAATTCCAGATCAATGCCCTATTTTCTCCAGAGAATCGAAATATCATCAGATTTAAAAGCGCGTACGAAATCTTTTCAGGTCGCGACATACTCGGTCGTTATAGTGGCGTGACAGTACTTTTCTTTCAGGTCTCGGGGGTGTAGAAAAAGGGGGTGACTCTGAGAACGAAGGGGTGTGCAGGAGAACTGGTAGCAGGCTCTTCTGCCATGGCTGGCAGGGGCTTGCGTCAATAAGCGTCCATCAGCCGTAATGGCAGTGAGCGCCACCTCGGATGCATTTAGATGGCTGTTTAGCCCCGGTTGTCTCGCTGTAGCTTGAAATGCCTCCCCCCCCCCCCCCCCCACACACAATGAAACCCCTATATGCCACCTTGTGGCTGTGTATAGACTTCATGGGCCACCTACACCCATTCCGACACCTAAGCGACCTTTCCAGTTTCGCTATCCTTTGTGACCCCACCAAACAGTAATTAGAAGATCTTTTCTACTTTTTGCCGGACTTTTAATTAATTTGTATAAATTTCGTTGAAAGATCAGAGCTAGAATCACCCTAGACGAAGGCTATCAAGAAACGGCCACTTCACTTCTTTTTTCGGAATGTTACCAATTTTTTTGTGAATTTCTTTAGTTTAAACGTTTTTCCAAAATTTGGAAACCTTCTGTATAGGCCTAGGATGATTTTCATGTGATGAATTTTTTATAATTTTTTCGTGATTATAGAAAAATTTTTGGGGGAAGTTATTGTGAGAAAGTCAGTTTAAAAAAAAATACTGCTCAATTGTTGAAAGAAGTGATGTAAAAAATAAGAAACTGGAAATGAATGATTGATATATTTACTGATCGTAGGATTGACAAATTTTTAAGGATTTTGAAGATTTTTAGTTATTTTGAATGATTCCAAAGAATTTGAATAATTAAAAAAAAAATGTCAAAATATCCTGTAGGATTTCCAGAGATTTCAAGATATTTTGGGAAATTTCAAAGGATTTAAGGAATTCAGTAGAACCCATAAATATTCTTAAAGATTAGCAGGATTTGAGAATATGAAAAAAATGCTTCAGTCAATGAAGAAAAAAAATGTAATCGAAAATCTAAAATTTTTAAGTACATATATTTTGAACCAAATATTGGAATTTTCAAGCTAAAAAGACGATTTTGATACAAAATATTTTAACTTCAATAACAAAATTATATTTTCAATAAGACAGATAACTTATCAACCGAAAAAATTGATTTGCTACTGAAAAAGACGAATTTTCAAACAAACTACATGAATAATTATTCAAACAGTTGAATTTTTAAACTAGAAAGATTAGTTACAAAAAAATTTAATTGTTGAATTTTCATTTCAAAAAGACCGAATGTAACGAATCTTCAAAAACAAAGTTAATTTTGCATCAACTTTCAAATTAGAAAAATTATTTTCTTAATTGAAAAACAAATTCGCAGCAAAATAAATAAATTTTCAATCAAATAGTTGAATTTTTTACGAAGAAGATTAATTTTTTATGAAAAAAAGCCAAAATACATAAATCATCAAACTACATCATTTTTCAACGAAATAGTTCAATTGTTATAATACAAAATTCAGCATCAAATATAGGATATTTTAAACAAATCAAAGACACATTCAAAAGGAGATTTACAATGTTCAATAATTTTTTGGAATTTAATTTGAGTGTTTTTTCTCTAAAATTGATATTGCTGTTACAAAATTATTAGATTCCAAAAAATTATTATAATTTTTAAAGAAAACCCAAAAATGGAACAGTTAAATTTTCATTTAGAGAGAAAAAAAATTAATTTTCAGTTATGAAAACCGAAACACTTTCCTACAAAACAGTTGCATTTTCTAAAACATAGTTCAATTTTGTTTTAAATGGTTGGAATTCAAAGATTTTGTTTCCAACCCGATAGTTTAATTTTCAGTTCGAAAAATTAAGTCTTATTTCAAAAAACAATTTTTTCACAAAGCAGTATAATTTCCAACGGAAAAAATAAATTTTTTACTAACGTTATTTTTTCAATAATATACTAACGTAACCAAAAAAATGATTTTTTAATCAAAAACAGATTAATTTACAACCAAAAAGTTGTATTTTTAAGCACACAAATTGATTTTCTACCAAAAGGGAAGAATTTTCAACTTTTCATTCTAAAAAGCACACTTTTTACCAGAAATGAAATAGTTGAATTTTCATTTAAAAAAATGCTCAATTTACAAAAGCAAATTTTCAACAACAGAGTTGAATTTTCCACCCGAAAAATGTGAATTTTCGACAAAAAATTTAATTTTCTACCAAATAGTCAAATTTTCAAGCCAAAAAATAAAGAAATTTTCTACAAAACAGTTGAATTTTCAATCCAAAAATATAAATCATCGGGAAAAAAATCATTTCCAATCAAATGGTTAAATTGTCAACTGAAATTATGAATCATCAGTCAAAAAAATAAATTTTCAAAAAACTGGTTCAACTTTCAACCAAGGAATTGAATTATTTTATTATTTTTATACTTATTTATTAATATCATATATATGCATATTAATAAAAAATTTAAAAAAATTAATAAAAACTATTTATTATTTATATTTTATTATTTCATTATTTTTAGTTTTCGTGACCTCGGGCGTAAACTCTTACAGTTTAGGTCAAGTGTCCATCTACCAGTGGTACTTTTTTCCCAGGAGGGGAAATGAGAGGGGAAGAGTAGGAACCCCGAGGCAAAATGAGAATGGCAAAGTGAGGTGAGGAGTAGTAGAGGAATTTAGTAGAAATAAGAGTAGGGGTAGTAAGCGAAATAAGGGTTGGAAAGTAGGGGAAGTGAAAGGAAATAACCTGCATTGGGGAAAGCTAGGTGTAGTAGGGTGAGTTAGGGGAGGGAAAATATAGGAAATGATAGAGAAGAAGTAGGGGAAATGAAGGAAAGTATTAAGGGGTGTAGAAATAAAAGCCCCAAGGCGAAATAAGGTTGAAAAGGTGAAGGGAGGGGTAGTAAAGGAATGAAGGCGACACTAGTAGAGGGACAAGGGAAATAAGGGCTGAAAATAAGGGCAGTGGTAGGAGAAATGAAGGTTTGGGATGTAGAAGGAGATAGGGAAATGAGGGAGTGGAGGGGTAGTAGTGTGAGTGAGGCGAAATGAGGAGGGGTAATGGGGGAAATCATGGTTAGGAAAGTAGGGGAATATAAAGGAAATGGCGGTTAGTTGGGGAAGGTAGGAATAGTAGGGCAAGTGATGGGAGGGAGTAATATAGTAAATGAGGTGGGAGAAGTGGGGTAAATGAGGTAGGAAAACTTGTGTAAATAAGGAATGGAATAAGGTAAGAGAGGTTAAATGAGAAAAAGAGGTGTTAGGAAGCAGGTAAAGGAGGGGAGTGGAAGTAGAGGAAATGAGGAGAGGATAAGTAGCAAAAGTGAGCGGAAATTAGGGAAGACAAATTAAGGAAAGTAGAAAAAATTATTGGAAGTAAAGATAAGTGTTCAGGGAAGTGAAGGGAAGCTGAATAGGGTAGTGCTGCTGAGTAGAAGAAGCTGAAGAAGTGGAGGAGGAAGAAGTTGGAGAAGGTATGGTTGACTAATGTTGAAGTGAGGAAACGGCAAGTTGATCTAGAGAAGGGAAAGTAGAGGGAGTATGGAGAAGAAAGTATGGAAGAGAAAGATTTGAACGACTTAATTAAGGTCTCATCAGACTACAAAATCCGTTCCTTCATAAAGTTCAATTCATCAACCTATTATCCTCCATTTGAAAAGTTCTTTAAATCATCAGATAAGCACTCCTCTCCCCTCCACTATCTGTCACATACATTCCCTAAAAAAAATCATCATCACCCCTTCCGAAAAATTTGAAAAAAAATTTCTTCAATCTGATTCACATGGATTATTATTACAAACATAGGGAGATGTCGCTGTTATCTCGCTTGAAAGGAAAAGGAAAAGAAAGAAAGGGTCAGGACTATCGCTCGGTTCTCAGTCAGCTTTCAGATCGCATGTATTTAGTGCGTATATCTCTTGAGCTTTCGTGTCATGTAAAAAAGCTCATGGACCTTGTACAGAATCTCGGATAGGATTAAGAACATTATTAACGACATACCCAGTCTCGGCATACTTATGTCTGCCCGGAATGCTCAAGACGATAAATACCTATTTATGTATGAACGTACCCGGGCGCCGCTGTAGAGCGAGTGTAAATAAAATGAGCATTTTATGATACGATCCTCTTTCCCTCTTTCCCTCTCTGTTTTTCACTTTTTCTGCCGCTTGCTTGGCGACGTTTACACATACGAACCGGATACGAAGGATCCGATCAGGACACCTAATGGTAATGGTTCTGAGTCCTAATGGTACCTGAATTTACTAGGAATCAATAGTTTGTAAAATCGAGAATTACGGTTAAGAAGCAACCATTTCGTAGGTATCTAATGACCAGTTTCTTCAAATAAATTATTTGAAACCTTCAGAAAGTACTGATTGTGTATTGGGTTTTTAAAGTGTGCGGGAGGGGATTTATTCACCTGAGAAGGTTTCAATGAAAGATTTGAAACTTCTTCAAAAGAGTTGGATATTAGAGATATATTATATGGGTCATTCCCAAAGATTTTTTGAATTCCAAAAAAAATCCTGCGTGACCATGTCAGCGATTTAGCTGGCGATTTTTTTTCCTAATAGTAGGTGTCTGAAAACAACCGAAAAGGAAGTATCAGATTCTTCAAGTCAGAACTTTACGTCAATAGTTGAAGAGTATAAATAGTTTTAACGACAAAAATCAAAAAATTTCTGAAGGAAATTCATGGCAAAGAAAATTTTATTCTATTGCTAAAACTACATGCCAAGATCTTCAATTTAAGTAATCCCCGAGAAATAAAACTAAAGGAAAAGCTTCTAGCATAGGGTTCCAAAAAATAAAATTTCCATTATTGTCTTTTTTTTCCATTTTTCATTTTTCAACCAAACAGAAAGATAATAAGGAATCATTCCAAGCAAAAAAAAGCCGTCAAAATGTACTGAAACAAAATTGAAACATAATTAGCTCATATTGAGCAAGTTCCAAAGAGCGAAGTTCAAAATGAATTTGTAAGGAAATTAGAAAAAAACTAAATCCATAAATTTTGTTGTGTACTAGCAAAAAAAAAAGGAAAACTAAAATATAGACCATTCAATCTTTATAATTATTTTATATTTCTAGATCTTCAATTTAAGTCATCCTCAAAAAAAATCGAAATTGAAGAAAAGCTTCCAGCATAAGTGTCCAAATAACCAAATTTCCCTTCTTTTTTCTATTACTTTTCCTAACCAGTGGTAAAAAGAGGGAAATTTATAGCAAAGCAAATTTTATTTTCAATATTAAAACTACATGCCAAGATCTTCAATTTGAGTAATCCCCGAGAAATAAAACTAAAGGAAAAGCTTCTAGCATAGGGGTCCAGAAAACAAAAATTCCATTATTTTATTTATTTTATTTTTTTTTCATTTTGCATTTTCTAACCAAACAGAAAGATAACAAGTAATCAATCCGAACGGAAAAAAGGCGTCAAAATGTACTGAAACAAAATTGAAACATAATTACCTCATCTTGAGCAAGTTCCAAAGAGCGAAGTTCAAAATGAATTTGTAAGGAAATTAGAAAAAAACTAAATCCATAAATTTTGGTGTGTACTAGCAAAAAAAAAGGAAAACTAAAATATAGACCATTCAATCTTTATAATTATTTTATATTTCTAGACCTTCAATTTAAGTCATCCTCAAAAAAAATCGAAATTGAAGAAAAGCTTCCAGCGTAAGTGTCCAAATAACCAAATTCCCCTTCTTTTTTCTATTACTTTTTCTGACCAGTGGTATAAAGAGGGAAATTTATAGCAAAGAAAATTTTATTTTTAATACTAAAACTACATGCCAAGATCTTCAATTTGAGTAATCCCAGAAGAATAAAACTAAAGGAAAAGCTTCTAGAATAGGGGTCCAAAAATAAAATTTCCATTATTTTCTTAATTTTTTTTTTATTTTGGATTTTTCAACCAAACAAAAAGATAATAAGGATTCATTCTGAACGAAAAAACGGCGTCAAAATATGCTGAAACAAAATTGAAACATATTTAGCTCATATTGAGCAAGTTGCAAAGAGCGAAGTTCAAAATGAATTTGTAAGGAAATGAAAAAAAAAAACTAAATCCATAAATTTTGTTGTGTACTAGCAAAAAAAAAGGAAAACTGAAGTATAGACCATTCAATTTTTATAATTATTTTATATGTCTAGATCTTCAATTTAAGTCATCCTCGAAAAAAATCGAAATTGAAGAAAAGCTTCCAGCATAGGGGTCTAAATAACCAAATTTCTTTTATTTCTTCTATCATATTTTTCTTTCAACCACTAATATAAAAAAGAAAATTTATAGCAAAGCAAAAATTATTTTCAATACTAAATCTACATGCCAAGATCTTCAAATTAAGTGATCCCCGAAAAATCGGACTAAAAGAAAATCTACTATCATAGGGGTCTAAATAACAAAATTTCCATTATTTTATTCCATTTTTCATCATTCAACAGAATGAAAGAATAATAAGGATTCATTCTGAGCAAAAAAACGGCGTCAAAATGTACTGAAACAAAATTGAAACATAATTAGCTCATATTGAGCAAGTTCCAAAGAGCGAAGTTCATAATGAATTTGTAAGGAAATGGCCTAAAAAAAATTAAATCCATAGTTTTTTCTGGGTACTAGTACAAAAAAGAATAAAACTCAAATATGGACAATTCAATTTTTTATCATTATTTTATATGCCAAGATCTTCAATTTGAGTCATCCTAAAAAAAAATCGAAATTGAAGAAGAGCTTCTAGCATACGGGTCTAAATAATCAAATTTCTCTTATTTTTTTTTTCTTTCAGCCACTGCCATGAAAAAGGAAATCTATAGCAAAAAAAATGTATTCCTAATACTAAATCTACATGCCAAGATCTTCAATTTGAGTAATCCCCGAAAAATCGGATTGAAAGAAATGCTGCTATCATAGGGGTCTAAATAACAAAATTTCCATTATTTTTATTTCATTTCTTCATTTTCCATTATTTAAACAAACAAAAGAATAATAAGGATTCATTCTGAGTAAAAAAATGGCGTAAAAATGTACTGAAACAAAATTGAAACATAATTAGCTCATATTGAGCAAGTTCCAAAGAGCGAAGTTCAAAATGAATTTGTAAGGAAATGGAAAAAAAAATTAAATCCATACATTTCTCTGTGCGGTACAAAAAAAAGAGAACTGAAATATAGACAATTCAACTTTTATCATGATTGCATAAGCCAAGATCTTCAATTGAAGTCATTCTCGAAAAAAATCGAAATTAAAGAAAAGCATTCAGCGTAGGGATCTTGATAAGCAAATATTCCTCATTTTTATTATTATTATTTTTTTTTTGTAAGAAATATAAAAAAAAAAAATATTAGATAGAAAATTGTATTTCTTATCGTCATTCTATATGCGAAGACAATCTATTTGAGTCATAATCAAAATAGAATCGGATTAGAAGAAAAGCTTTTAACATAGAGGTCTACATAAAAAAATCTCATTATTTTTCTTATATTTGTTCTTTTTTTCAACCAAGCAGAAGAATAATAAGGTTTTATTTTCAGAAAAAAACGGCTTCAAAATTTACTGAAACAAAATTGAGCCATTATTATCTCATATTGAGCAAGTTCGAAAGAGCAAAGTTCAAAATGAATTTGCAAGGAAATGGCCTGAAAAAAATTAAATCCATAGTTTTTCCTGTGTACTAGTACAAAAAAAAAAGAAAACTAAAACATAGACAATTTAATTTTTTATTATTTTTTCATATACCAAGATCTTCAATTTAAGTCATCCTCGAAAATAATCGAAATCGAAGAAAAACTTTCAGCATAGGAGTCTGAATAAGCAAATATTCCTCAATTTCTTATTTATCTTTTTTTGATAACAAATATAAAGAAAAAAGAACTCTTACATAGAAAATTTTATTATTCATCGTCATTGTATATGCGAAGAACATTACTTTGAGTCATAATCCAAAAAAATCGGATTAAAAGAAAAGCTTCCAGCATAGGGGTTTAAAAAACCAAATTTTCCTGTTTTTTGTTCTTTACCTTAACCACTGATATAAAAGAAAAACTATAACAAAGCAAACTTCATTTTGTATCTCAATTATACATTCTAAGATCTTCAATTCGAGTAATCTCTGAAAAAATCGGAATCAAAGAAAAGCTTTTAGCTGTTTTTCAGATTTGACATTGATCAAGTTGATCAATTGATCAGTTCAAAATGAGTTTGTAAGGAAATGATCTGAAACAAAATTCAATCTCTATTTTTTTTCTGTTGACTGATATTTAAAAAAAACTAAAACATGGACAAGTTTTTGTTTTTAATAATAATTCTACATTCCAAGATCTTCAATTCGGATCATCCTTTAAGTTAAGGACATCCCAAAAAATTTGGTTCCAATAGGTACAAGTGTGTAAAGCCTATTCGAAAAACAAATTCATAGATAGATTGATATTACCTATATCAAAGAATTGAAGAAACCAAAAAAAAAAACACCGAATTAATAAATCTCAAGACTATTATAAATTTCCTCGAAATAGACTTCTCACCTGAGATCCTGCAGAGTTCTCACGGGAAATCGGTTGTTTTTGTCTCAACAGGGAAGCAGAAGCTAATGTATAAATCAGGCCGAGTGACGTCGATGGAATCGGTTCTAAGAGAGATGAAGACAGGGAAAGATGAAAAAGGAAGAAACAGAAGAGAGAATTGCCTGGTGAAGAGAGGAGCCAAGAGAGGCCTAAAGATAAGGTCCAGGCTAATGAATGCTGACGCGCTCGTTTGATTCTACCTGGGGAACCCCGAGGATTCTGAGGCGTCCAGTTTATGCGTGAGCTTGTGTGTGTGAATTGTTGACATGCGTGTGTTTGTGGAACCTGACAGACAGCAGCAAGGTCCTGCATCGGAACACATTTGGACACATCCACACGCATCCAGCGAGAGTTTGGACATTGTACCTTGTAGTAATGTGGCCCGTAATGTATGCCGTTGAAGGTGGCCGCCCTGCTCGATGCCATCCCCAACACTAAACAACCTGATGGACCGCGATATCCTGCCACCGGCGTGTCACCACGACGCATCCTTCTCGACCTGAATTGGCTCCCTAATTATAGACCCTGCCACTTTTTATACCTACTTCGTTTATCAGATTTCATTTAGGATGTAATGCAAGTTTTTTACTTGGTGGGTTTTTACTTATCCTTGGGGAATTACCTAAGGTGGGATCAGGAATCAGGATCTTGTGTATTGCTTGCAATGCAAGAAGGGTATGCTTCCAAACAGATCAAGCAAGAACCTAGGGAAGAAGAACCAAGACTTCAAACATGGTCTAGGAACAAGAAAAACAACAAAAATTAATGTTCTGTTTTTTCTTCAAAAAATGTATTAATTTGGGTAAGATATTGATTAATTTTGAAGTGTAGATCTTTCAGAAGGATGCCCAATAAGTTGAAAAAACGACACGTCCTGGTCAGATCAATATTTAGCCGGATTTGCTCACCAACAAATTTAAAAAAAAAAAAAATGGTTAGTGGCTTAATTTCTATTAACCTGCACCAAAAATCCTTTCGGGGGTTACAACTAAGATGCAAAACTCAGAAGACTTCAGGAAATTTCGAATGACTTCAGGATAGTTAAGTAGCTGCAGTCTTCAGTAAATTCAAGAGACTTCTGGTGACTGAACTTCAGATATTTTCAGGCTGTTCTAAAGAATACGGCTGACTTCAAGAGATTTTTAGTGTCTTCAGGATACTTCAGCTACTTCAGGATAAGGCAGTCACATCAGGATAATTTAGAATCTTGAGGATACTTCAGCTGTTTCAGAAAACTTTTGTAACTTAAAATTCCTTCAGAATTTTTTTAAAACAATTCTGAGTGACCTAAGTGACCTGAACATCCTGAAATAAATCGAAATTTCTTCGAAATAATTTTAAATAATCTGAAGCTACAGAAGTCTTCTAAAGTCTCAGCAATATCCTCAAGACTCTGGATCATCCTGAAGTTTTTGAATCATCCTAAAGTCCCTGTCATATCATAAAGAAACTAGAAATTTGTTCGAAATAGCCGGAAATAATTGGAAGTTACAAATGTCTCCTGAAGTAGGTCAAATATCCTGAAGTTTTTTAATGATCCTGAAGTCCCTAACCTATCCTCAAGTAGCTTGACTACCATGAACTTACTCAAGGTTTCTCCTGTGAATTCCTGAAACAATTTGGAATTTTACAAGCTTCCAGATAAGGTTGAAATATCCTGAAGTTTCTGAATGCTTCTGAAGTCCCTGATCTGCCCTTAGGCAACTCAAATATCCCTAACATACTCGAAGTTTTTTTGTAATATCCTTAACTTATCTGAAGTCACAGACGTCTCCTGAAGTAGTTGAAATATTCTGAAGCAACTGAAGTATCCTAAAGTATCTCGACATCTTTCTAAGTGAGCTGTTTTCTTTGTCAAAGCCTGAAATAATCACTCGATTGACCTCATAATAATACAATTTTTCCGAAGAGTGGGGAAGCTATGGTCGTTTATATTATGTTTAAAATCGATTTTTATAGTAAAAAATTTCTCATTCCTATAATTTAGAGTTGATGCGGAAAAAATGTGTTGATTCCAGATGCATCGATTGACCTATAATATTAATAAATTTCACTGAAGAGTAAAGAAGCTATGGTAATGCATAATATTTGATAATACGAATTTTTATAGTAAAACTTTTTTCTTCAACATAATTCAAAGTTGATGCACGAAACTAAAAGAATCCTTGCTTCGAAGCGTGTCGATTGACCTACAATATTGATGAATTTTATTAAAGAGTAGCGAGTTTATGGTCATTTATATATTTTAAAAATCGGTTTTTGTGTAGTAAAACTTTTTTCATTAACATAATTCAAAGTTGATGCGAGAAAAAAACATGTGTTGATTCGAGACGAATCGATTGACCTATGATATTGATTCATTTTATCAAAGAGTAGGAAAGTTATGGTAATTTTAATATTTTGAAAATCGGTTTTATATAGTAAAACTTTTTTTAGTAACAGAAAAGATATGTTAATTCAAGTCGAATCGATTGACCTATAATATTAATACATTTTATTGAAGAGTAGGGGAACCATGGTAATGCATAATATTTGAAAATACGGTTTTTTGTAGTAAAACTTTTTTCTACAACATAATTCAAAATTGAACCAAGAATATAACAGACTTCTTGTTATGAAACAAATCGATTGACCTCAATATTAATACATTTTATTGAAGAGTAGGAAGGTTATGATAATTTATATATTTTGAAAACTGGTTTTATACAGTTACACTTTTTTCATTAACATAATTCAAAGTTGATGCGACAGAACAAAAGAAGTGTTGATTCGCGACGAATCGATTGACCTATGATATTATTACATTCCATTGAAGAGTGAAAAAGCTATGGTAATGCATAATATTTGAAAATACGGTTTTTTTCTGTAGTAAAACTTTTTTCTGCAACAGAATTCAGAATTGAAGCAAGGATATAGAAGATTCCTTGGTTTGAAACGAATAGTTTGACCTAAATATTATTATATTTTATCAAAGAGTAGAAAGTTTATGGTAAGTTATATCTTTTGAAAAACGGTTTCATATAGTAAAACTTTTTTCAGTATCATAATTCAAAATTGAACCAAGAATGTAACAGACTTCTTGTTGTGAAGCGAATCGATTGACCTAAATATTATTAAATTTTATGAAAGTGTAGAAAGGTTATGGTAATTGATATATTTTGAACACCGGTTTTATACAGTTACACTTTTTTCATAAAAATCATTCAAAGTTGATGCGACAGAACAAAAGAAGTGTTGATTCGAGACGAATCGATTGACCTATGATATTATTACATTCCACTGAAGAATGAAAAAGCTATGGTAATGCATAATATTTGAAAATACGGTTTTTTTCTGTAGTAAAACTTTTTTCTTCAACATAATTCAGAATTGAAGCAACAATATAAAAGATTTCTTGGTTTGAAACGAATCGTTTGACCTAAATATTAATATATTTCATCGAAGAGTAGGAAGGCTATGTTAAGTTATATTTCTTGAAAATCGGTTTTTTATAGTAAAACTTTTTTCATGAACATAATTAAAAGTTGATGCAATAGAACAAATGAAGTGTTGATTCAAGACGAACAGATTGACCTGTAATAATAATAAATTTTATTGAAGAGTGAGGAAGCTATGGTAATGCATTATATTTGAAAATACGGTTTTTTATATTAAAACTTGCTTCTTCAGCATAATTCAAAGTTAATGCAAAGACATGAAATATTCCTTGGTTTGAGAAAAATCGATTGACCTAAAATAATGATACATTTTATTCAAGAGTAAGGAAGCTATGGTAATGCATAATATCTGGAAATACGGTTTCTTATATTGAAACTTTCTTCTTCAACTTAATTCAAAGTTGATGAAACAATTAAAAAGATTTCTTGATTCGAAAACTACTGATTGACCTACAATATTAATACATTTCAGTGAAGAGTAGCGAAGTTATGGTAAATTATATATTTTGAAAATCGGTTTTTTCATAGTAAGACTTTTTTAATTAACATAATTTAAAGTTGATGCAGAAAAAGAAAAAGTATGTTGGTTTAAATTGAATCGATTGACCTTCAATATTAACACATTTTATTGAAAAGTAAGGAAGCTACGGTAATGCATAATTTCTGAAAATACGGGTTTTTCTAGTAAAACTTTTTTCTTCAACATAATTCAAAATTAAACCAAGAATATAACAGATTTCTTTCTTTGAAGCGAATCGATTGACCTAGATATTAATACATTTTATCAAAGAGTAGGAAGGTCATGGTAATTTATAAATTTTGGAAACCGGTTTTATATAGTAAAACTTTTTTCATTAAAATAATTCAAAGTTGATGCAACAACAGGAAAGATATGTTGATTTAAATCGAATCGATTGACCTATAATATTAATACATTTTATTGAAGAGTAGGGAAACTATGGTAATGCATAATATTTGAAAATACGGTTTTTTATATTAAAACTTTCTTCTTCAGCATGATTCAAAGTTGATGCGAAGATAGGAAATATTCCTTGGTTTGAGACGAATCAATTGACCTACGATATTAATACATTTTATGGAAGAGTAAGGAAGCTATGGTTATGCATAATATCTGAAAATACGGTTTTTTATAGTAAAACTTTTCTCTTCAACATAATTCAAAGTTGATGAAAAGGATAGAAAAGTTTCCTTGGCTTGGAGACGAATCGATTGACCTAAATATTAATACATTTTATCAAAGAGTAGGAAGGTTATGGTAATTTATATATTTTGAAAATTGATTTTATATAGTAAAACTTTTTTCATTAACATAATTAAAAGTTGATCCGAGAATGAAAAGATTTGTTGATTCGGGACAAATCGATTGACCTATAATATAAGTACATTTCATTGAAGACTAAAAAAGCTATGGTAATGCATAATATTTGAAAATACTGTTTGTTTTGTAGTAAAACTTTTTTTTCAGCATAATTCAAAATTGAAGCAAGAATATGAAAGATTTCTTGCTTTGCAACACAATATTTGACCTAAATATTAATACATTTCATCAAAGAATAGAAAGGTTATGGTAATTTATATCCTTTGAAGATATTTGGAAATTCGGTTTTTTATAGTAAAACTTTTTCCCTCAACATAATTCAAAGTTGATGCGAGGATATAAAAGATTCCTTGGTTCGGAACCAATCGATTGACCTGAATATTAATACATTTTATAAAACAGTATTCAATTTATGGTGATTTATATATTTTGAATATCGGTTTTTTCAGAGCAAAACTTTTTTCGCTAACATAATTCAAAGCTTCTGCGAGAAGAGAAAAGATGTTTTGATTCGAGACGAATCGATTGACCTATAATATCAATGAATTTTACTGAAGAGTAAGGAAGCTATAGCATTGCATAATATTTGAAAACACGTTTTTTTATAGTAAAACTTTTTTCCTCAACATAACTCAAAGTTGATGCAATAATGTGAATCGATTGACCTATAATATCAATAAATTTTATTGAAGAGTAGGGAAGCTATGGTAATGCACAATATATGAAAATGCGGTTTTTTGTAGTAAAACTTTCTTCTTCAACATAATTTCAAATTGGAAGAAGAATATAAGAGATTTAATGATTTGAAGCGAATCGATTGACCTAGATATTAACACATTTTATCGAAGAGTAGGAAGGTTATGGTAATTTATATATTTTGAAAATCGGTTTTATATAGTAAAACTATGTTCATTAACATAATTCAGAGTTGATGCGAGGAAAAAAGATATGTTGATTCGAGACGAATTGATTGACCTCTAATATTAATACATTATACTGAAGAGTAAAAAAGCTATGGTAATGCATAATTTCTGAAAATACGGTTTTTTCTAGTAAAACTTTTTTCTCCAACGTAACTCAAAATTAAACCAACAATATAATAGATTTCTTTCTTTGAAGCGAATCGATTGACCTAGATATTAATACATTTTATCAAAGAGTAGGAAGGTCATGGTAATTCATATATTTTGAAAACCGGTTTTATATAGTAAAACTTTTGTCATTAACATAATTTGAAGTTGATGCAACAACAGAAAAGAAATTTTGATTTGAGACGAATCGATTGACCTATAATAATAATCATCGGTTGCTCGTTTTTGAAATATGCTAGTCACTAAAAAATTCTTTGAAACATTCTGAAACAATTTGGAATCACTGATGTTCCCTGAAGTAGACGATATCTCCTTAAATTTCTGAATTATTCTGAAGTTTTCTAATTTTCAGTCAGTCCTCCACCTATTTTAAATCAATAAAAAGTTACCTGAGTTAGCCGATTTTTTTGAAATAGCTGAATTATTCTTAAGTTTCTGGCCTATCCTGAAGTAACTCAAATATAAAGTCACTAGAACCTCTATTTTAAATCCTGAAATGATATGAATTTACAGATGTCTCCGGAATTAGCTGCAACATCCTGAAGTTTTTGAATTATCTTAAAGTTCCTGTCATATCCTGAAGTAATTCACATAAGTGTCCTGAAGTAATTCAAAATTTCATTGAAATATCCAGAAATAATTTAAAGATACAGAAGTCTCCTGAAATAGCAGAAGTATCCTCAAGTCTTTGACTTACTCTGGTTACCAGAAATTTCTCTATATATCCTAAAAGAATCTGAAGTTTCAAAAGCTTCCTTTGATAGCAGGAATATTCTGAAGTTTCTTTGTCATCATGAAGTCCATGACCTATTCTCAAGTGACTTGAAATTCCTCAGAGTAAGCTGATTTTTTAGAAGTAGCCTGAAATAATCTAAAGTCACTGAGCTCTCTTGAAGAAGCTAAAATAATCAGAAGTATCTTCAGTATCCTGGAGGCACTCGGAATCTCCTACAATAGCTGGAATATTCCGAAGTTCCTGAATGATCCTGAAGTTCCTGACCTATCCTGATGATTCTCGATATCTTCTGAGTGCGCTGATTTGTTTTGAACTATCCTGAAATAATCTAAAGTTGTACACCTCTTGAAGTAGCTGAAATATTCTAAAGTTTCTGAATAGATTCATCAGTGAACACAATGATCAAGAACTTCTTTCAAGACCAAGAACTTCTTTTAAGACCAAGAACTTCTTTTAAGATCAAGAACTTCAGTTTCTTGATCAGCTTATCAGCTTAGGTTATCAGCTTGATCAGCTTCTTTTAAACTGAGGCTTCTAGCAGAGACTAGCCTGCTGATACTTCCTCAAAGCCAAACGCTAAAAATTATCCGTAATATTTGATGACTAGAAGGTAGGCAATAAGGTGGGGGGTGAGTGTTTCACCCTCTAGAAGCCACCCCTTCCGAGGGTCCCTTCTATCGCCACGGCGGGATTATCACGTTATTTATGCGGCAATAATAACGAGTTAGTGTATGCGCGGGATGTGCTTTATATCCTGGCGAGCCATTAGGGTTAATATAGCGTAGGGGCTCCTCTCTCTTTCTCCATCTCTCGTTAGCACACGTTCCCCCTATTTCTCCTTCCCTCTTCTGTTGAGGATGATGCAGGCAAGCTCCAACAAGAGACAAACCGACAACGACGGCCGGTTAACTCAAACCGGCGTTAACCGACCTTCCATCTACCCCATCGCCTTCTACCTTCCACCTTCCACCTTCCATCTACCACCTACCACCTCTTCTCCTTGCAGTTACTCAACTCAACTCAACTTAATTCACCTCCACCCCTACTTTAGAATCGGGCAACCTAACTTCCATGTCGTTACTTACGACGACGTCGTATCTCAGGTCGCACCTGCTAACTGCCGACGATATGTCATATCTTAAGATCACGAGCGTGTGGAATCGTTCGATGAGAGGGCAAAGTTAGAGCCAGTTTTCCTGAGTAGACGTGGAAGGTCTAAATACACTTAGCAGGTCGCACAG
>CAKNXH010000507.1:0-13638 GCA_932178445.1 Andricus quercusramuli | reverse complement strand
TCATTATCGTATGTGTAGCCTGCGTTCGAAACTGCACACTTGACGTGCTTTAACGCGTTGATCCCAAGCTAACTCAAGCTGACTCGCCCGAGTCTGCCCGAGTCTGCACGGAATCGTAGCGATTCCGAGTGATCCTTGGCGATTCTCACTGATTCCCGGTGTTTCTTCTGAATCTTGCTGATGAACACATTTTTCAAACTTTCAGAATCGATCTCTTAAGATTCTACGGAATCAAGCTGATTCCCACATATTTCTAAAAGATCTTTTGACGAGTGCCTGATTCTGCATCGATTCTAAGTGAGGAAAATCACTGATTCCTCCAGTGAACGGCCCCTCGGAAATTTGTGTATTTTGTTGAAAGTTATTCTTTTCCGTGGTTGAAAATCAATCTTCTTGGTGGAAGATTCATCTTTTCAGTCGTAAAGTCAACAATTGCAATTAAAGTTTCATCATTTTAGTTGAAAATTCATCTTTTTGGTTAAAAATCCCACTATTTGATTTGAAGAATAATTATTTCATTCAATTCAACCAAGATGTGAAAACATGAATTAATATTCACCAATTTTTTTCTATCTTTATATATATTTATAATTCTTCTGTTCGTGTGTATGTGACTGAACTCCTCCTAAACGGCTGGACCGATTTTAATTAAATTGTGTGTGTGTGTTTCAGTGGATTCGAGAATGGTTTAGATTCACAATTCAGTCCACTGGAAAATGTAGAAAGTTCAACATTTTCAAATTTAAGACGTGTGTACAGGATAACGTTTCGGGTCCGCTAGTATATCTATAGAATTATATGCCTGAAGAATTTACAGAAGTACCTACCTATCGAATATTAAAAATGTATAAAAAATAAAAAATGTATCAAAACTTTTTAAGAAGAAAATTATAAACACAATATTATCAAGTCAATCTGTGCAAAAATACTATTTTTGAACAAAAATACTCAGAAACATTATGAATCCAAAGATAAGTTATTTTGAAAAAACATATTCGAAAAGCTCAATATATGCAAACAGAATTGCATAGAATGGCCTCAAAATATGTTTCCAAACAACGCTTTAATCGGCTAATTAGAGACTACTTTTGGGACCAACATGTTTCGAGATCCTTTAGATCTCCTCATCAGGGTATAATTATATAGGATACTACGAAAACATTTATCTATTTTATGCTTAATATTAATAATGTATGTACATTTTAAATTTTTCCTCTTCGACGAATTATAAAATTTAAATTTTCAGTCTACGTGTCAATCCGTAATATTTCGGAAATCCTTCATGCCAATTAATACTTGTCTTGATTGAGAATGAACAGAACCTTATAATTTTTAAAAGGTGTCCTATAAAAATTTGATGAAACTATCAAAAGCTTTGTTATATTTTGAAAGGTCTTTTTTTAAATTGATTGCATTATTTCCCTCTCTTTTTGTGTATAACATTTCCATGAATTTTCTTTTCCTTTCATTTCTTTCATTATATAGGACTCTAGCTCCATCGAAATCGAACTCATGTCCATGTGTGATCATATGTTTTGACAACACACTATGGTATTTCTGACTCCTTCGAAGATTATTCTGATGTTCATCTCTCCTTAGTCTTAGTGGTCTCCTAGTTTGGCCTATATAAACTGCCTTGCAACTCCTACATTTTATTTTATAAACTACATTTTGTTTTTCTAGTTTGTCACGTACGTCTTTTCCCAAGTTAACAATTCTGTTACTTTTGAATGGAATTCTATATATTGTATGTAAACGCATTTCTCTCAGTAAAAATCTCAAGGACTTTGAAATTTTATCAAAATAAGGTAAAACAACCATGTTATTTCTAGCAAATTCTCTAGTTTCTGTGTTGAGTAAATTGTTCTCTTTCTGACTAATATGATGGACTCTGTTTTTCATGTGTTTTTCAATGAACAATGGTGGACAATGGTTCCAAAAAAGGATCCGTTTGCAAATTTCAATATTTCTGTTATGGAAACTTTGATTTGATAAGTGTATAACCCTATCAACCATATTTTTAACAATTGCAATTTTCATTTGTATTAGGTGATTTGACAAAAATTTCAAAGTTCGTCCTGAAAATGACGGTTTTCTGTACCAATCTGTTATAATTTTACCATCATCTGTTTTAATCAGAGTTAAATCTAGAAAATTTAGCTTATTTTCTTTCTCTATTTCTGAATTGAATTGTCATCTGGGATGTATACTGTTAAATTAATCTAGTAGTATATTGATTTTACTTGCTTCTACACAAAGAACGGAATCATCGGCGTATCTCGCATAGAAAAGGCATTTAAATCCTACTTTTTCTAATTTGTCATTAATCAAATTTTCCATTTTGTTGAAAACTGTATTTTCTAAATCTCCCGTGACAATTTCTGCTAAAATAGGTGAGAGAACAGATCCTATTGCTGTTCCAAATTTTCGTTTATAAAATTTGCTATAAAATTGAAAATAAATGGAATGAAAAAC
Source organism: Andricus quercusramuli (assembly GCA_932178445.1). NCBI lineage: Eukaryota > Metazoa > Arthropoda > Insecta > Hymenoptera > Cynipidae > Andricus > Andricus quercusramuli. The sequence continues at coordinate 11,163 of CAKNXH010000507.1, read as the reverse complement.
AAAATCGATTGCTTCAACGAACTTTTTAAATGGAATTTTAGTGTGTTGTTTTATGTAATCCCATCTTTTTTTAATTGATTCTTCAACTTTATCTAAAGGAATGTTCGGGAACATAGCAATTACATCGAAAGAAGCAAGGATGCAATCATGAGGAATATTGTAATTCCTTCAATGAGTTTAAGAAAAACTGTGCTTTTTTTACTGAGTTTTTCGAAATTGTAATTGTTTTTTTAATGATATTACTGAGTAATTCTTCTAATTTTCTTGTCGGAGAACCTATTGTTGATATTACAGGTGTTAGTGGATAATCAACTTTGTGCGCTTTAATGAGACCATAAGATAAGGAAAGAACTGAATTTACAGTATCTATATCACTATTTTGACTAAAAGTTACTCCATGGTTCACCTTCAGCCCCTTAACGTGTTCGTTGGGGGCCTATTGTTCCGCCCGAGTCGAGTCCAGGCAGTAAAGTCTTCCTGAAGCAAGCAGCGAACCATGGGTACGAACCATAGTGCAAGCAGTAGCAGGTGTAATTAGAAAGAGAGGCATTAGAGAGAGAAAGAACAGACAGTGTAGAGCACAGTAGTATCAGAATTTTAACAATTTTGAATTCAGACAGCTATGATTCCTGAAAAACAGTGAAGAACTAGGTCATATTGGAAAACAAACATGAATATGAACAATAAATTAATCGTTCGTTAAAAAATGTGTTGGTTGCGCACTGGTAGACAATGTTTTAATTTCTTCCATTTTCTTTTGAATGGAAGTTAACATCGCGTTGATATTATTGGTGCATTTTCCTCCAATAACATGAAGACGAAGAATATTAATGTAAATTGACTGTACATTAAAAGGAAATTTGTATTTTTTTTTTTATAAATGTTTCAGTTAACAAAAAGAACATTTATGTCGAAAAGAATGTTTACATTTTTGAAAAAATGAAGGCGGAAAAACACTTGTCAGGTGGCAAGTTGGCATCGCTTTGATATTATTGGTGCATTTTTCTCCAATCACATGAAGAAGTCTGACGAAGGATTAATTTTTTGTTCTAATTCATGATATTTAGTTCCTTATAATCTTCACTATTTTTCAGGAATCATAGCATCAGTGAATATATGAAAAGCTTCAAGTCTGAATTTTCTCTTTCTAATGCCTCTCTTTCTAATTGCACCTGCTACTGCTTGCTCTATATGCCTATGGTTCGTATCCGTGGTTCGCTGCTTGCTTGAGGAAGGCTGTATCAGTGTATCTTGAGGAAGACTGTACTGCCCGGACTCGACTCATTCGGAACAATAGGCCCGCAACGAACAGGTAAAGGGGCTGTCCATAATAGATAATAATTTGTTATTTGTAACAAAATCATTAGATAATCCTGATAGTTTTGATCTGAATTCTTGCAATTTATTACTTGGAATTTTGTGAATATTGATCTCTAAATCTTTTACAACTTCTAGTAATTGGACACACTTTTTTTCATTCAATTTGTTACTAAAACCTTCACCTAATCTCAAAATGTCGATAACTTTCAAAGGTATATCAATCTTCGAAAGATTCAGAAACCATGGGTCCGATTTTTCACACGGAAGCACGCGATGAAGATTTATTTCAATTCAATTCATTGTCTTTAATGATACACTCTTGAATAACATAAGGGAGTACATTGTTCATTTAATTTGTCAAGAGTAATTTTAATTTTTCCATTCAAATTGTTGATTCTTGTATGACAGTCACTGATAACCAAATTTAAAATTGATCTTTGGAATTTCTTTGTGTTTTCATGAAATTTTTCTCTATATTCGATGTTTGTGAATTTAAAATATAATCTGTTTTGTGAATCAAAATTTTTTTTGCAAAAACTCCATGATTTTTGCATTCAATTTAAAAAAAGGCCTTTCAAAATGTAACAAAGCTTTTGACAGTTTCATCAAATTTTTATAGAACACCTTTTAAAAATTATAAGGTTCTGTTTATTCTCAATCAATACAAGTATTAATTGGCATGAAGGATTTCCGAAATATTACGGATTGAAACGTAGACCGAAAATTTAAAGTTTATAATTCGTCCAAGAGGAAAAAATTAAAATAATGTGAATTACAGTATGATGAGAAACATCAGTCTCATATGTACATACATTACTAATATTAAGCATAAGATAGATAAATGTTTTCGTAGTATCCTATATAATTATAGCCTGATGAGGAGATCCAAAGGATCTCGAAACATGTTGGTCCCAAAAGTAGTATAAAAAAGACGGAGAAAGAGAAAGGAAATGAGAGTGAGGATGGCTTGGTTGTCTCTTTTCCAATTCTCTCCCTCTTTTTTCCTCCAGTTATATACTTGTCGCTAATGAGCCGATTAAAACGTTATTTGGAAACATATTATATAGTAATATAAAAAATAACGTAATATCATACTATTTATTACAGGATGGATTGCTTTATTTCACACGGAGAAAATTTGTGTGTTAAATTTTGCATAACTTAGTTCGGTAAACGGAGGAAATTACCTCTCTAAATTTTCTCGAGTGAAAATATCACTCGATCTCTCGAGTGGAGGCTAGTTTCACTCCGATCGAGTGAATTATTTTCACAATTTCACTCGATTGGAGTCAATGTGTTCGCTCGAAGAGAACGATTGGAAGGTTTCGCTCGAAATCGTCGAGTGAGTCACTATACCTGGTGTTTTTCGCTCGAAGAACGAGCGAAGTCATCGGTGCGCCTGAGCAAAGGACTCAGTCGCATGCGCGGCCATAAGCACGGGGGTGAAGTTAGAATAGGAACTTCCGGTAACAAATCTGACTTCTGGCCCAGTTCGATCTGGGATCCTTTCTAGAGACTTTAAAAATATTGAATTTGCAAAAACGTAGTGAACTTTGAAATCATTAGTATGGCATAACACTGACAGTATGGGCTGACATGGCTTTAAGCCATGTCAGCCGCGTTTCGACGAATTCTAATTGAAAATTATAATAATAATAATATAATAAGGTGAGTGCAAATCGTTATTATTGTTATTGAGGACCTAGTTTTTGTAAATTAGAAGTTATGGCACAAATTATTTAATTTGTGCAATATTTTTTCACAAACATTTCCATTTGTTAACAATAGTTGTATAACAATAGCAATAATTTTACATGCCGTTTATTGATGTTATTGTGTACTCTAATTGCTGTATGTAATAATATCAATTAATGGTATTACAAATTATTGACAACATTAATAAGTACAATATTTCAAATTTAAATATCCCGCCCGCACGGCTTTAGTTCCCCCATTTCTCACCCCGTGTCGCTCCATGAGCGGCCATATTGGTCATGAGTAAGTAGCTTGCACCCGACGCTACGATGTAAAGTTACATTTAAAGTGAATATTAACTTCAGCAGTTTACAAATTATTAGTGAATACTTTTAGTTGAAAAGTGATTACATTATTAGTGATTTATTAGTGATTTTTAGTGATAGTTAGTGACATGGAAGAGTCAGTAATAGCTCCTCAAGGAAAATGGCTTCTTTCTCGGCTTTTTTACCAAAGGTAAGTTTATTAAACTTAATCATAAAGACCTCTTGAATTCTTAATATAGTTATTATATATTAAATATTTTGTATTGTACGTAGGAAATGCTGGTCAGCCCCAAAAAATAATCAAAGCACTCAGTGGAGGCATATGTAGTTCCCGAAGATGCTGCAAACATCTTGAAAGGTGAGAATTTATCATTATCATGATTGAGTACCACGATATTTTTCAACATTATACTGTCTCAAAACGTATACAAATCTGCGTTGTATATCCCCCATTTGAATAATTTCCGAACATTCTGTAGAGAAATATCTATGAAAACGGAGTTTTTGGCCAACCTTCGAGATCATCAATTTCTCTCAGATTATTCAACATTTTTTACGTTTTTAGGGCATCCAGGGTTACACATAACTAAAAAAACACAGTTGAATACGTCAATGTTTATTTGAAATGAGTTAATTGAAAATTTTTTTGTTGCTTTAGCTGAAAATTGTAATTTCGATTTACTATTTATCATTGACGAGGTTTATTTTGTTCATAAAAAGATTCTCCACGATTTCATTCGTGGAAATTTTATTAAAACTTATACGCTTTACGCAATCAAAGTTAATACAAAAGAAATTGTAAATAATAAAATAACTAATTTTAAGAACAAAATAAGCCGTTAATGATAAAGATTAAATCAAAATTACAATTTTTTTTCTGAAGCGAAAGAAAAAACATGAAAGTCCAAATAACACATTTTAAATAAAAAATTGCACAGGCCGATTAAAATGACACCTTTTTTGTACCCAAAGATTGGACTATGTGATCCCGAAGTATTTTGGTATCCTAAAACCGAATCCGTTATTAAAATTTTTTCCTATACGTCAGGTTTTTGAGATACCCTAACCTTAAAAGGCAAAAATTACTATTTTTAGCCATATTTGAGGCAATATCACACGATCAGCAATTTTTTTTCTCTGCGAATTGCTAATCTAACGTCATCGTTTAGGACTTTTTTTCGCCTTTCATTTACATTTTTAATCATCTCAAACTTATTTTTTTTTTCACCGATATATGACACATTAACCATTTCATGTTATTTTGCCTCAAATAGGGCTTAAAATAGCTATTTTTGCACTCTTAGGTTAGTATATCTCCAAAACCTGACGTATAGCAAAAATGTAGACAACAGATTCGTTCTTAGGACACCAAATTCCTTCGGGGTTACATAGTCCGGTCTTTGAGTACAAATTTTGTCGGCCTGTGAATATATTCAACTATTTTTTTTCAAAGGATACTTAGATTCTCTTTCAAATTTCGTTATATTCAACGGCTATCTTTCTCGATTTAGTGAACCTTTTTAAACATTATTAAATTTTCAGGTTATTTGTACCCCTGGAACATTCTTGAAATATTGGATTTTTATATAATTATAGAACTATATGTCATATGAGTTTAAAAAAGAACAATATTTCTTACAATTTGATAATAAATTTCTTGTTAAGAAAAGATGCAGAAAATATCAAAGCTTACTTTGCCTAAATTCATTCAAGCAAATAATTTCAGCGAATTTTTTCATTTTTTGATGATTTTGATGATTATAACCAGCCACATAATCTAAAATTCATTTACATGATCATCATTCATAAGATATTAATACGCATCTTTTTTCAGAAACCACCAAGAACAGCTAGAAGAGGACACAATTTTAATATACTCCACTCTAAATTGAAGTCACCTGGACTTAAGCAGAGTCGAGCAGTATAGCTACAAAGCGGGCAGTCCGAAAACTCGCGTGCATATTCAGCATTTATTTTTCAATACATGCAAAAAATTTTCTGTTCATTAATTAGTCTTCGTTATGAAAAATTAATGAATATTTTAATCACAATTTAATTATTTTATCTTTGGTTAGAAATGTGTCTTCTTTTATTGAAAATTTAACTATTTCGTTGAAAATGCATGTGTTATATATTATATCTATTTGAAATCATTATAAGATTTATAATATTATTAGATTAGATGCATATTTTAAGCGATATTTGTACATAATAAATTTAAAAAAATTTGTAATTATGAACTTGTATTTTATTTTAAATATTACAGCATTAAATTTTTTTCACTCAAATCGAGTGACATCTTGCTCTTTTTCGAGTTTTATTTACCGCTCGAATGACTCGAGTGGAAAAATTCACTCGAACATCAATTGAGTTAATTCGCTCGCTTCGAGTGATGTCTCGCTCTTCTTCGACCTGGATTCACCGCTCGAATGACTCGAGTGAAGGAATTCACTCGAACATCCATTGAATCGTTTGACTCGCTTCGAGTGATATCTCTCTCTTCTTCGAGCGAAAATTCACTCGAAGGAGTTGAGTGGGAAATTCACTCGAGATAAAAGTGGTGTTTCACTCGAATAAGATAAGCGGGGTTTTCACTTGTTCTTCGAGTGATCTTTCACTCGAATTGAGTGACATTTCACTCGAGAAAATTTAGAGAGACGGCATTATATTAAAATTTCATTTCAGTCATGTAAAATGAAATAGGATAATATTTGATGTCAAAATATAAATTATTAATATAAATTCATTAAAATTTAATTCGCGATTCAGTAAGAAATAATACAACAAGATATCAGAGATTACCTGACAGTTGGGTAAAATGAGATGTCGATTACCTACCAGTTAGGTAAAATGAGTCGAACTGTTAGGTACAGTTTCAATCATAGAAAACAAAGTCTACGTCTCTAAATATGTGAATTCTTCATCCCAGTCATGTAAATATCGTGCAATTCATAAATATATTGTTGGTACATATATACAATTTAACTTAAACAATTACATCAAATTACAATACATTACATACGATATAGTCGCAGGCTTTTAACGATATTAACGCTATTAAAAATCGAAAACGCTGTGACGGGTTTCGAACCACCTAAGAATATGAGAAAAAAAATCTCGGCTATAAAGTTAAAGTACAATTACGTCAGGGCCGTACAAAAAAATATCTGGTCCCCGTTTCATCGATCGGCCCCCGTTCGTATGAAGCTTAAATTAATGTCATAAGTTCGTTTCCATGTGGTATGAAACTCCACCAAGTTTCAACTTAAAAATCCCATTATTGTGGGAGATATGGAGGAGGAAAGCAAAATCGAAAAAGTAATTTTTCTCAAAAACGGCTTGACCGATTTCGATGAACAAAATATGTGTTTCTAAGACCACTCTCTAGTATTCCAAAAAAATTGATACATTTTTCGAACAAATAATGAACATTGAAAACATGTTTTAAAATTTTGAAAATTTTTTTTTTCTCTGTTCTTTTAGAGATACCACTTTTATTTTCTCAAGGAAATATCCGTGCATTGTGTACTACAACGTGCGGCGCCGCCCGCTGCCGAGGTTCACAGTGGATGGATGGGAACCATTCCTTTAAAGGACGTCTGCACTTTGCCTATACATGCATAGTTTCCAGACTTTACCACTGTCATTTCGAGCCACTTCATCAATAGAGCCGTTCACACTGATCTTCGGCTTTGTGAGGGCCTCGGGTCTGGTGCTCTTAAAATCCAATGTTCTAGAAAAGGATTTTCAAGGCACCTTAGCACTAAGTTGCATAATGTTTCAAAAATTATGAAAACATCGATGCAAATGTATCGACACAGCACAGAATGGCGGTAGCAGTCGAGCTTGAAGCCGTCACAATGTCTAATGTCCCAAAATCCAAAGAATTATGTATTTCTTTTCTAAATTAATTCTGAATTTTATTTATAGCTAACTAAACCTTATGATATAACGTTCAATTTTTTTACGCTGTGTAATTGAGGCAATCAAAAACGATTACAGCAACCATCATTTCTTTGTTGCGGATGCATAAAAATAGAAGACGATCGCAGCAATCGAAAATTTGATTGTGACGTATGCATAAAAACAGAAGACGATCGCAGCAATCGTCATTTGCTTGTTGACCGATTTCATATGAAATCGGGCAGTCTGACCCTGGTGATGTCACGAAATTGGTTGGGGCTGGAATATATTGTTTTCTAAGGTAAAATATAAGACACGTATTTTTTGCTTTTGATCAAAACATTTTTTTCGCGAACTTAGGGCTACATGAATATTCAGGTGAATTATGTGAAAATTAACGAAATTTTTCTTGAAAATATTGTATTTCGGGAACCAATTGACATAATTTAATTTTCTGTATAGGAGCTTGTAGGGGGAACTAAACTCTTTTGAAATATCCAAAGAAAATTGAAAAAAGTTGAAAATTACCAAAATGGCGTACATTTTTGGGAAAAATTAAAAAGTCAATTTTCTCAAAAAGGTCACCTCCGATTTTTTTTTAGATTTATGGTAATATGATGAAGATATCCTGTGAGTTTCATCCTCGCTAAACCATTTCTTCTTATAGGAAAACTTATTTTTTGATAATTAACTTTTTTTATAATATGATGTATAACTATGAAGTTAATGAAAAATGTTGTTGTTTATGTCTCAAGGAATCTCAAATCATATATTTACAGAATAGGTACAGTTTTTAAATTCACAAATATCATATCCTTTACAATTTAATTGAGAAAATTGTTGAAATTATGATTTTTGCTGTTCCGTTTTTATTTATTTTACTCCCTACTTTATTCTTTCCGCATGTTCTATTAGCTCAGATTGTTCTGCTCCTTCTCCTCCGAGTATAAGTTATTTCTTTCCATGGATGTCTGGAGGTATTTGCGATGTATACTTTTCTGTCGTTGTTTTTTCCAACTTCTAATTTCCACGCATGGGCTTTTTGAATGCCAGTAATTCCTGGAACTTTTTCCCACTCTTTTTCCTTTCCTTCTCGAAAACTGGCAACTTCCTCTGGTGATTGCAGTATTATATTAATGGCGCTAGTATACTTCTTCACTTCTCGAACAAAGGATTCGGCATCATCTATGGATTCCAGATGTGACTTCTTCAAGTTATGATTAGTTGCAAAGTGTTTTACCAAGCCGCCAACGCCATCACAGGGTCCTTTCCTATGGCCAGTTGCTGAAAAGATCCACTTCTTCTTACAAGATGATTTAATCAATGCATGATACTGATAGCGATTTTTAAAGTGAGCTGCAGCTCCATCTGTTATTATTGTAATTCCTTCCATTTTCTCAGGATTCGAAGATTCCATAATTTGCACAATACGGTCCATTGCCAATAAAGCGTGTGCAGAATCATGCTTCTTATCATCGGGAACTACTGATATATCTGATCATTTGATATCTGATCATTTGTCCAATGATTAGATTGAATTGCATCTTTTACCATCAACTTCCAATTCTCAGCAAAGTCACACTGCATTGTTAAATGATTTGAATAACTCTTAGCGCGATCTTTCTCCTCCTTGATTTCTTCTCTTTGAATATTTTTCACATATATGTGAACATTCACTTTTTCTGTACAGGTTGCTAACTCTTTGACAAAACTGTCAATCGAAGTTGTTCTCTTTTCGAAGTCATCTTTGTTCCAGATCGCGAAAACAATATCATCTGAACCAGTTTCCTCTAACAATCCTACAGATTGAAGCGTAATGCCTCTAACTCCTGGACATTTTTTCCAATCTCCAAGCTGACAATCTTCGGTTATAAGACGATACATCACTTTTGGCAAAATTTCATTCCGAATCTCTTTGATATTCGCTCCATCCCTTCTCTGATTTTTTAATCCAATAAGTAAAAGCTCAAAATTGGCGCAATAAATACAAAGACATCTATCTTTTAATGGGTCAATATGAACCCATTTTGGTCGCAGAGAGTAAAATTTTGTCTTTCCAATTCTTACGTTCGGATTTTTTTCTCGAAACAGGTGAAATATTTCACTAATACTTCGTGTTAAATATCTTTCTACTTTTTTTATTCTTTCACCATTTTCCTTAACTGAAATCACGTCGTTCTTATTTGGGCTTTGTCTGGTACAATCTACGTGATCACTTAATAATATTCTAATGCTAATTGCACTTCTGTATCACTCACAGGCTATCCATTGTATGGGCCAGGAGTGTAATATATCCCTTTTTCAATCGAAAATTTCCTGGATTGATCTATCATATATTTGGTTATTTCAGGACACGTTGAAAGTAAGTCTTGCTTCGTATATTCCCTTGGTACCAGCGTCAGCAGACGAATCTTTTCTTGTGCATTTGTACAGTTTTTCAAAGCTTTTTGAAAATTAGATACCCATTCGTCGCAAGGAGAGCACTTTTATTTTGGCATTGATACATTATAAACTTTTGAAAGCTTACTGGTCGTCGATTCCGTAAATGCATCTACCAACTGTTTTCTTTTTTTGCAAGCATAGTTTTCTCGGGACCTTTCTTTGATACTTGATGGATTTCTACAAGGCGAAACATTTAATTTCCTATCTGAAATTTCATTATTCATTTCTTCAATCTGTCAAATTGGTTGAAATTCTTCGTCTTCATACTCTAACTGTTCATTTTCGCATACATTTACATCATCCAACATTGGTTCTTCGTTATCAGAAATTGCCTGATTCGAAGACACGCGAAACTTACCCATAATGCGGCGGTAACCATTTTTACAAACACTGTCGCTTGAAATTATTCTTCTTTCTGGGAAAAAAGGTCCTAATAAAACAGCTAACTCATGAAGCTGTACAAATGGGTCACTAGAATTGCTGTATATCACTTTCTTGTGAACAGCTTCGAAGTCAGGACATTTTTTTCGCTTGCTTGAAGAAATTGATTTTAAAGCATTGGCCATTATATCTTGACGAATGAAACACAACTAAAAACCTATATCAAACACTGTAATTATTCAATAAGATTTTTTTGACTCCAAATATTGCCAAAGGTGAAATGACACGAAACAAAATATTCTATTTTTCCCGACATTCGTTTTTTTCTGATAGAGCATTCATTTGTTTTTATATCGTCAACATCTTCAATTAACTTCATAGTTATACATCATATTAAAAAAAAAGTTAATTTTCAAAAAATAAGTTTTTCTATAAGAAGGAATGGTTTAGCGAAAATTAAACTCATAGGATATCTTCATCATATTACCATGAATCTAAAAAAAAAATCAAAAAAAATCGGAGGTGGCCTTTTTGAGAAAATTGACTCTTTAATTTTTCCGAAAAATGTACGCCATTTTGGTAATTTTCAATTTTCTTCGTGAATTTTAAAAGAGTTTAGTTCTCCCTACAAGCTCCTATAAAGAAAATTAAATGATGTCAATTGGTTCCCGAAATACAATATTTTCAAGAAAAATTTCGTTAATTTTTACATAATTCACCTGAATATTCATGTAGCCCTAAATTCGCTAAAAAACTTTTTTGATCAAAGGCAAAAAATCCATTTTTAATTTTCTGGATTTTTGTTCAAATAGCTTACAATGTATCCTAATACAGGATCTTCCTTTGTTTTCGAGAAATAATTAAAGACGTACGCCGAGACAATGAACACAATGTACAAAACCATGTAGACAAAAACTAATAATTATTCCATTTTTATATTTACAGAACTCTCAAAGCATATTATAAGCTATCCATAAAAAATAATTAAGGTAAATCCAAAATTGATTGTTTTCAATACATTCACAAAATTTGTCTTTAAAAAATCCAAATGTTTTTGATAATAAAAAAGAATGCTTTCAAAACCGGGTCTTATTAT
>CAKNXH010000506.1:685529-706908 GCA_932178445.1 Andricus quercusramuli | reverse complement strand
TTATTCTTTTTCACATTTATTCACAATCTCGCATAGAACTCAACACTCTTTTTATTTTTTACACATTTATTGCACGTCAAGTTGCTCCACATAACTTTTAATTCTTAATATTTTAACACATAAACAAATACAAATACACAAATACGAATGTATAAAAAGATAAAAAGAATGAGTTCCATGTGAAATTGTGGATGAATGTGAAAAAGGATGAAAATATGAGCGATGGTCAATTCCACCCTGGGTACCTGCGAACGGTTCCCCACTACACGGCTTCCCCTCACTCAACCGAACTGCTGCCGTCGATCCTGGTCAGCGGGAGACCTTTATACCTAATGAGGGCTAAAATGCGGAATATAACATTTTTTCCATTTAGCACTTTGTAATTTATAAATATAAGATTCAAAAGCCGCAAATTATAACGATTCCAGCGCTATGTTATTTTACTTAAAAAGTTGAAAATTAAAGAATATATGTTCAAATTATGAGAAATTTAATGGAGAATTTTTCAGAATATTTCACTCAAATCCACTGCAGTAGCTTTTATTTATTGGTGCAATATTTTACTTATGGTAGGAAATTCTGGAAGCTAAAATTTAGCCACATTTGAAAACTTATTAACTAACGTCATGAATTTAGTTTATTTCTCAAACAATCGCATGCCTCAGAATTATTCCTGAATAATTTGGCACTGCCAGTCCAAAAGAATGAATAGAATCATCCCTAGCTCAACTCGGAAACTCATTAACAAACATCATACATTTTTTTTACTATTCAACCAATTTGTTTATGAAAGTTTATTAAAAATACTATTTTAACACATAAAAATCAGAATATGGACACAAAATAAAAATGCCGTTTTTTAAATCTCAATTTAGAAATGTTGAACAGAGACCAAAACGGAAAATTGCATTTGTTAAAAAGTTCATTCAGTCTTTTAGGCTTGAAAATTCGACAGTTTGATTACAATTTTTGTCATTGACTGAAAAATTTGTCTTTCGTTGATAACTCAACTATTTTGTGGAACATACGCCTTTATGGTTTGAAAATTATCTTTTTGTAAAAAAAGTTGAAAACTGAATTCGGCGAATATTGAAAATAATTATTCTTCCTTTCAAAAATAATGTTTGATATTACTGTCTCCAGACGTTTTACTACTGGCACTTCTGTTTTATTTTTATTAACTGAAACCTCAACCAAAACAGACTAATTTTCAAACAAACAAACAATTAATTTTCATAAAAAAAATTGAAATTTTTAATCAAGAAAGATTTTTCAGTCAATAAAGAAAAAAAGTCTCAGCTAAAATGTTGAATAATTCAATATTGAAGAATGAATCAAAAAATGTATAAATTTTTAAAATGATATAATTTTAGGCAATTCGAAGCTAGAAACATTAATTTATACATCGAAATTTGTCCTAAAATCTTTTTTAATATTCGCTTAAAAATTTGTGTTAAAAAATCAAAAATAAATCCAGGAATCTAATGCAAATTTTGTTATTATCTTGAAACTTGAGTTTTAACTACAATTTTTGGAAAATCCAGAAAAATAAAAAAAGACTGCTTCAAAACCTTCCAAATTCTATTTTGAAAATTTGAAAAAATATTTGTTTAAATTAACTTTTCAAAAAAGAATTTATTTTTAGTTTTCCTAGGAATTTTAATAAATTTTTTAAATTCTTTTAAAACCTTTCAAAATGCTTAGATAGCTTCTGAATGTTGTGTTCATAATCTAATTCACTAAACATTTTTTCAGTTTTTAATTAAAATCACTTTTTTGGGTTGAAAATTAATTATTTTTGAATAGTTTTGTGATAATTCATGTATTTTATTACAAATTAATCTTTTTGGGTAAAAAATTAACCTTTTCGGTTGAAAATTCAACTGTTTGGTTAAAATTTTCTTGTTTGGTAAAAATACATTTTTCTGGTTGAAGGCTCATTATTTTAGTAAGAAATTAATTTCTTTGGTTAAAATTTTTACTGTTCTGTTGAAAATTCATTTTTATTGAGTTGAAAATAAATTTTTTAACTGCAAATATAACTATTCAATTTTTGCTTGATAATAATTTATCTTTTTCATTTAAAAATTCAACTATTTTTGTAGAAAATTCATATTTTTGTTTTGAAAATTAAAGTTTTTTGCTAAAATTCATATCTTTGAGTTGAAAAAACTGGGTTGCCAGAAATTCGTCTTTTTAGATTAAAAATTTAAAATTTTGGCAGAGATTTTTTTTCTTTATTGACTGCAAAATCTTTCTTGGTTAAAAATTAAACTCCTTTTTTGAAAATTCCTTCTCCTTAGGTTTGAAAATTAGGCTTGGCAATTTTTGAAATGGAAAATATACATTTTGAAAATTTGCCAAAGTTAGTTTGAAAATTTTTTTAGACACTTGAGGAAATACAATTTAGTGTTTTAATAATGTTCAAAATTTCTAAAGTTAGATTTGAAAAGTTACACTTTTGAGATTGACTGCACGAAAATCCTCTATATATAGATTTTTATATGTTAGAATAGTATTTTTAATTAACTTTCGTAAACAAATTGGTTAAGCAGTAAAAAAAATGAGAGAGAGCGCAAAATTATTTAAGGATAATTTTGAGAAATGCCACTGTTTGAGAAATAAACTAAATTTATGATTCGTTAATAAATTTTCAAATGTGGCAAAATGTTAGCCAACCAATAAATTAAAGCTACTGCAGTGGATTTGATAAAAATACTGAAAAATTTGTTGATAAAATGTCGCATAAACTTCAACATTTCTTCTCTAATTTTTAATTTTTTTATTCAAATAACATATTGCTGGAATCGTTATAATTTGCGAATTTTGAATATTATATGTATAAATTACAAAGTGCTAAATGGAAAAAATGTTATATTCTGCATACTATTTCTCATTAGGTACAAAGGACTCCCGCTGACCAGGCTCGGTGGCAGTAGTTCGGCTGAGTGAGGGGAAGCCGCGTAGTGGGGGAACCGTTCGCTGGTCCCAGGGCGGAAAATGGGCCGAAAATGGGGCCAGTGGGCCCAGCGAACGGGATGGGATGGCCACTATTTGGTCACTTTACGTTCACGATATTGCGTAATCGATCCGTTCATGCCATTCGCTAGGGAATTGAAACTTAGCGTTGCATTGAAATCCACATGTTGTACAGTAGACTCTGGCGTTTGTCATCCAAAAGACGATATTCATTTTCAAAAATCATCATAGACCACGATTTAACTTCCAAAGCATGTTTTGCGCTCATCTTCATTGTAAACAACACAAGTACTGTATTTTGCGTTACAGATCGTACTCAATTCGATAATCCTGTGTACTCGTATCAAGGGTCATCGAGGTTTGACGATGGAACTGCTACTCTACTTAACAATATTCAAATTAAAAATGACCTGGGAAGGAAGAACGTAAACACCGAAAGATTAAAACTTGGCGGCGGTGCTGGAGGCTGCAATGATGATGATAATGATAGTTGTAGAGGTAAATCCTAAACTTCCAAGATAGAATCTGGATATTTTAAATTAACTTCATCGCTTTTTCAATCCCTATTTAAAAATTTGTAATTAAATTCTTCTCAGGTGCCTATGGAGTCTATGACCAATCAGCTACACAGAAAAATAAAGATGCGGATTCAGGAAATCCGAACGTGAATATTTACTACAGCATAGACGAGATGGATTCTAAAAAGGGAGAGCACTTTTATGAAGATATTAAGCAGAAGACAGCTGAATTGGAATACGATCATCTTGATTATTCTCCAGCTCAAAATGAGTGGAAGCTTCATTATCACCACATGGCAAATGGATTTGGATCGAAGGATGGTAGTGGACCCAGTAAACCCAAGGACCAGGATCCGGAAGCTGGTAGAAAATAAATCAATGATCATCAATGCGGGATAGCGTTGTTAAGTTTTGCTCAGTATACTGGAAAGTTACTTTCTGAGAAGAAAATACTCGCGCAGGCATGCTTCTGAATCACAAGACTCAATGCATTTTGACTTTTAGGTCACTTCTAGGACTTGTAGTATTCTAGAGTTTGTGAATCGATTGCGAGATTTGCTTTGAGTCAAGATTGGATGGATATTATCCGACTGTTGTTTGTGAAAGAGGGAAAAGAAAGTCTTCAAAGAAATCCGTTATCGATACGCACTTTTATTCGATGATTTAATCATGAATGATTTAATTTTAAAGAAATCGCTCTATTTTGTAAATGGGCATGTATCATCTCATTCTGAAAAATGCCGTAATGTTTTTAAAATAATCAAGGAAATCTGCCAATATGATTTCTAGAAGGAAAGAGAAAGAAGTGCAATGTTGAGGAAGATTGAGTTTGTAAATGGAAATGGCTTATTTTAGTATTGATCAAGTTTTAAAACGTATCAAATGAATTTGAAAAATTTATTTTAATTGCATTTGATCAGTGTTAATCCATCTTCCAGTTTTGTATCTCACAATTAGTTATATTTTGTAATTTATTTTATCTCAACAATGCATATGAAATTGTAAATCTGTATTATTGAAACTAATGCATTGTACTTTATGTCTGATTTATATATTTTTGCAATAATTGTGTTTAGTGTAGTTATATTTTATCCAAGCAGAAAGTTATAATACACCATGCCATTTCTTACAGGTGTACGTTTTATCGTTCAAAAAAATGAAATTTTATAGTCAACTACAGAGACTTTTTAAGGTAAACGGAACAAAAATGTTTTATTTTGTATTGATGGTGGAACAGCGATAAAGCGATTTCGATTTCACGTGAATGTTTTCGTTTTCATTATCTTTCAATACTCTTCCAAATGTATTATACAATGTTTACAGCGAGTGATGCACGAATTCGAAAACATTTGTGATATTGTTCCGCTCTAATTTTCATTATGTTTTTTTACTTTTTGAGGTATGTTTTATATATTTAATGTATACATTTATATACATATGATTGTATATTATTTTTATGTGTGATCTACAGTTGTATTGATTCGTGTGTGCTATCTTTTTTTGTGCAGGTGTGTGTATGTTCCAAAATTTAATCGAGTTATAACGACGATAATTATATAATGTATATTACTACATATTTTTGATCGAGATTCACATATCATGAAGCTCCAGATGGATGCTAATCTTAATTTAGTCAAAAAAAGCACCGATCACGTTGAAAATATACGGAATATTTTTTATAATGTTTAGCATTGAAAACTGTATATGTAAAAGTTTTATATTTAGTATCTGAGATACTTTAAATAGTTGGCAAGTTGGAAACTTGAAGAAATTTATAATCTACTGAAAAATTTTGGATTAGAATGAAATATTTTTTTGCTATATATTTATGAAAAAGTTCATCATCCTTGGATTATGAATTTTCTCGAAGTGGTATGTGATCTCAAATTGTAGATGCAAGCAAAAAGAGTGAATGTGTGACCTTTACCTGTGATAAAAGAATGAAATAGAGAAAGAAGAAATTATGCAAAGTAAATATATTTACGAAAATGTCTGATACGATCTATATTATGTGAAATTTACATGTATGAGTAACCTGTGTTTACTTGGGAAATAATAAAATCCTAGCTTCAGAAATAAAGCTTGGACATTAACAAAATCTTTTGATTTTCTCATCAAAAATACGCCTTCCTTTTATGAGCAATATGTAATACTATTAGTTTTATACTTTTATCGCAAGACAGTATTTAATAATATTTAGAGAATAAAAAACTACTGATGATATCGTGTCATAAATACGCCTTTGGAATCGATTATTAACCTTAATTATGGAATTTTTCAGAGTTGGTCTTATGGAAAAGTTTCATTGGGATAATTTTCCAATATATTTATTATCTATACAAAATTTTTCAGGAGAGCGAAAAAACATTCTGTAAAATCGAAATTACCATTTCAAGATAAGACAGAAGTCCACTTTCGAGATGACATGTTGCTGATTGAAGCCCAAAAAAAATTTGATTAGATATAATTATTCACTTTCGAGTAAATAGGTTAACATTTCGAAAGTGATACTTATCACAGTATGGAAATGACTCGGCTGCGGATTGCGATAGAAAATGTAATCTTTAGTTTAAATAAAAAATGAAAACTTCCGACACATTTAGTTTCTGAATGAGGATACAAACGTTTTCGTCTAAAAAGTGAACCATTCCTGAGTAAATAGTCGAAGAATTTTGAGGTGAAAATTAAACAGGTTTTGAAAATTGGTTTTAGGTAACGATTGAAAATCGAATTATCAATTTTTCACAAAAATGAAATTTTTCTCCCTAGATACGGGGAAGCGGAATGAGAGCGACAAATGTTTGATACAAACAAATTATCCTGTTCTGAAAAAATCACAATTTATTGTGACTGTTTCGCACTGAGAGGATTACTCGGTGAAAGGGCTATAGAAATAATTTTTTTTTTTAAATAAATGATAATAATTTTAAAAAAATATCATGAAGGAAAGAAAAAAATTATTTCTACGCTAAAGGTTGAACTAAAATCTAAATAACTTTGTTTATTACTGTATTAAAAAATAAGAATGCGAACAAATCCTTTTATCACAACGTCTCTTTAATTTATTAAGAACCCAATGAACCCATTTTCGAAAAAATTCTTGTTTTCTAATTCATACTGCTACCGTTCAATTGTTATTGTTTATTGAATTGATTAATTAAAATTGAAATATTGCGAAATAGCTCATTCTTAAATATATGAAGAATAATTTTTATTTATAATTATTTACGCAAAAAATAATAAATGTTAATAAATAATTAATAACAAAATAATTTACCGAATTCCTTTCAAATCAGGCATCTCTCGGGATGAAAACATTTTGTTTTATGGAGGAAATTAGGCAATATGTATTCTTCTGATTTGCGAAAAAAATGTTATACGAACTTCTGCATGTTTGAATGTTCTGCTTTGTTCGAACATTTTTTTGAAACCTCTTCAACATATATTTTTACCAATTTCTTGTTGAATTTGTACTTTCATGAGGAAAAAATGTTGTAAGTTTTATGTGGGCTGAATAACTTTTGTAGTCAGGAGAATTTTTTTTCTATAAAATCAAATTTCCTAATTTATATTGCCAACAAAGACAGAAACGAAACAATATTAAGATCAGAGTTTTCACGTCTAAAAAAGTCCTACGAAAAATATATCTCTTGCTGTTTTGCGATAACTTGCATCGTTTACGAGAAAAATTAAAAAAATTATATTTTTAGGAAAAAAAATTCTCCCAACCTTAAAAAATGGTTTAGCCCACATAAAGCTGATAGGATATCTTCCTGCAGAAACTTAAAAAAAATAAAGGAGAAACATAAAAAAGGTGAGGTTTTTTCTTTAAATTTGGAAACACGAAAAAAATATTATTCTGGAAAACACCACCTTTTTAATTTTTTTCCAATATGTTTTAAAAGTTTCTCATAATAGAAAGGTGTTATCAGCTTTATAAGGCTAAATGATTTTTTAAGCTGGAAGAATTTTTTTGGCAAAAATATAATTTTTCTATTTATCTCGTAAACGGCGCAAGACATCACAAAAAAGCAATTTACTATATAACTTTTTTAAAACCTGCAAACTTTTCGCTTAACATTTTTTCGTATCTGGCGTTGTTTCTGAGAAAAATCAGAAAATTCGATTTTGTGAAAAAAATGTCTGGTTACAAAAGTTATTCAACACGCATAAAACTCACAAAATGTCTGTCTTCGTAAAAATTCATCAAAAAATGAGCAAAAAATATAAGTGGGTTTTTTTTTGTTGAGAAAATCGCCTTTTAATATTTTCAGAAAAACCGCCGCCATTTTGTTAATTTTGAACCCTTTTCTTAAATTTTATCTCGGATTTCAAAAGAAGATGGTAAACATAGAATCATATTGATATCAACAAACATCTCAATTAAGTCAAAAGTTATATAGGTTTAAAGAATTTTTTTCTGAAAGTCTAGAACCTGTCAGTTTTGAAATAAATTCGGTCAATTCAATTCATTGATATGGAGTGTCTATACGTTCAGAAAAAATTCGGCTATTCGCACCGAAATTTCGGTACGAGTAGCCTATTTTCCAGCTCCCACTATTTTTACCAAAAACTGCGACTATTTGTACCAAAATTTAGGTAAGCCACGGCCTTAATGATAACATACAAATGGTCTTTTTAGAGATTAAGTTCATATATTACTTTTCGCCTTAAAAACTGAATTAATTGTTGTTTGCGGCATCGTGGTAATATATACCAACGCAATTACTTTCAACCGTAAAACGTATCGGAAAATCAAGAAAAATTTGCTATATTCTATTCTATGTTTCTTTCATAAATTAAAAGAAATGTATTTCATTTAATTTTATAGTTCTGTAAATTATAAACAGAATAATAATTAAATATATAAAAATAATAAACTATCATTAACCTTGTACGAGTAGGTACTTAGTTTTAAAGGCGAAAAGTAAAATATAAACGACGATTTCTTTAAAAATATGAAAAGTCAATTTTCACAAAAACCCTAAACTTATATTTTTTGTTATTTTTTTTCAATTTGACAAAAAATTTGAACAGAAAAGCTTCCCAGAAAATCTTTTTGTCATTTTAGAAAATTCGAAGAAAAAACTACAGTATTATGTTTAGCATCAAAGTTTACTAATGACAATACAAGATGCACTATTCACTGAATATACACTCAGACTTCGTCATCTAATTTTCTAGATTTTACGACAGATTGAGCAGGAAGTAATACAATCTAAAATCTTTAATAAAGGGATTCAATATTCTAAATTGTTGTTAAAAAAACAAAGTTGCGTGATTTGATTGAAGATTTGAGAACATTATGTAACTTCCTTTTATTACATTTTATCAGCGTTTATTATGATCGCAATTTTTCCTAGAAATGTTTATTCTCATGTACTAGTAGTAAGTGACTAAATTGTATTTAACCCTTACTTCGTGCACTTCTCAGGAATCACATACTTCGCGCACAGGGGTGGATTATACCCCAGCGGAAATTTTCTTATGAAAAATCAATTATTCAATATTTTTACTTGGTGATTTTTTTGTATCTTCTTAAGAGTGTACTCTAAAGGACCATGTTGGTCAGGTAGCAAAAAAAAATTAAGTATACTATAGAATAGAAATATAAAAAAAGGTCGAAAAATTGTCAGTTTTCACAAAAAAAAATCATATTTATATCATTTTTTAATCTTTCATGCTAAAATTGGGAGGGCGTTTTCTTGAAATGTTACTCTTTAAGATGAAATAAGTCCTTTAGTGGCTGCAGAAAAGAAGGTTTTTATATATCTATATATACATACATATTTTTTTCGGTTTCGGTTTTGGTTCCTTGGGAATGAAACCGAAGGGCCTATGACAAAGCTACCGAACGCGTTCTCGGATTGCTGATAGAGGGTCCCTGTACCAAGGGTTTCTGCTGAATATGGTTACAATAATGAATAAGCAGTCGCGGACAATTGTCCAGGAATGGTCCCGAAGGAATGACCCCTAAGCGAAGGCGTTACAACCGTGCCGAAAGCTGACTGACACCTGGGTGAGGTGTCTCAAACGGTGACCTGAGATACTGGGCGACCTTTCAGAGTATCAGCCTTATCCTTGCACGCGGGGCTCTAAAAGGATAGACGAACCCTTTTCCTTAGCTGCTCGTGGGAACAACAATGAAAACACCAAACATAGTTGTAGTAAGTGCGGTTCAAAACAATCGAACGCGCAGGGCTCCCGACAATGGGTCGGACAACAATGCCGACTACCCTAGAGTTGGGGGAGCCAATTAAGACGGAGTCAATGCGATGGACCGGCGGAATCTCAATACTTTTGGGTGGGCGGATCGACTCAATGACGACCTGCTAGAGTGCTACGATAGCAGTATGGTTCCCGAGCGAGAAGTTTACATGGCACAACTGCAGGTTCTGTGGCGCGAGAAACACCCAGAGCTCTCGCACTTTTCGCGTCAACGTCTGCGAAACCATGCCGAACAACTCCGAAAAAGGGACTATGTAAGCGGAGCGCCTACTCTACCGCTCTACTCTACTCTACATTCAGGTTTCTCCCAAGCCCAAAGATCTGACTGAACTGGATGATGAGCTTCGTGTAGATTTTTCGGAAGAATCCGACCTCTGGACTATCAATTGTGGTGTATACAGTGCAGCGAGAACTTTGGCGGATGCAAACCGTAAAACAAAATCAACGTTCATCATAAGACCAAAAGACGAATACATCAACTCAGCACAAAGATAGGCTGGGCAAAACAGTAAGCGTCCCGCATTCAGTGTGTGATTGACTAAATAACATCTGGCAGGACTTTCACTGCCAAGGTTCGAAAGTTCGTGCGCGAACTGCGGATCCATCATCACACAATCAACAAGTCAAAGCTACTGACCATCAGGCAGCATAATGTTGACAGAATACGAGTACTGTCTAACGCAAAAAGAGAAGTTTAGTGTGGAGGGAGAGGTGGGTCAGAGAAAATCAACAGTTTTTGTCTGACCCATCTCGACTCTTCCAAGACCCTCCAGTTACTGTCGACCATCCGCCCAAACCAGAGGAGGTCGAAGCATTTTGGAGAGAAGTCTACGAGGTCCAACATCCATTTCAAGAAGACTCAATGAACATAAATAGCTCCAAGGAGCTGTGCACTGCCATCATAACAGCTGAGGAGGAATGCCTACCTATCACTACCGAGGAGGTGAAAAACGTATTAAGAGGCATGAAGAACTATTCCGCTCCCGGTCCAGATGGTATCAAGACCTTCTTGTGGAAGAAGTTTCCTTAAACCCACCAGCATCTGACCCGAATTTTCACCTTATATCTAAAGTCTGGAGAGCCTATTCCGGAGTGGTTGGTGGAAGGGCGGACAATACTCCTGTTGAAGACTGGCAACTTAGCTGACTCTGAGAATTACAGGCAAATAACTTGTCAGAACACACTGTATAAGATCCTTATAGCTATCCTGAATGATAGGATTGTTCGGACAATTGGACCTGTGTGGCAAGAGATGTATGAACAACGCGGCTCAAGGAAAGGCGTAGCAGGATGTCGGGAGAACTTGCTCATCGATAGATGTGTTTGTGAAGACGCAGTATTCTATCACCGATTCCTATCGATGGCCTGAATTGATTACCAAAAAGCTTTCGATTCAACTTCCCATAGACTTATCATCTGTCTGTTGGAAATCTTGAAAGATCATCCAGACATCGTGAGGTGCATAGAGAGATTAATCCCGCTTTGGAAAACCAGATTTACTATCTCATCTGGAAAACATCGTGTGATCACTAACGGTGTCACCTTTTAGAGAGTTGTGTTTCAGGGCGACACCATGAGCCCTCTTCTCTTTTGCCTCACATT
This sequence comes from Andricus quercusramuli, assembly GCA_932178445.1. Taxonomy (NCBI): domain Eukaryota; kingdom Metazoa; phylum Arthropoda; class Insecta; order Hymenoptera; family Cynipidae; genus Andricus; species Andricus quercusramuli. The sequence goes on along the minus strand of CAKNXH010000506.1, from coordinate 695,581 downwards.
GTTGCTACTGTCTCTCGCACTTCACCATTCCGAGGGGTACCTCTGTGGAAAACCTGGAGATCGAAAGCATAAGGTCACCCATGTATTTTACATGGACGATCTCAAGATCTATGCTAGAAATAAAGAGAAACTACATCAAGCTCTAAAAATTGTCAAGGGTACACTCAAGAGATTGGAATGGAGTTCGGGTTAGAAAAATGCGCCACGGTTAATTTGATGAAAGGAAAACTTAATGGGATCCCCGAAGACCCTGAGCGACACCTTAGCGCTGGAGAGACCTATACATACCCGGGCGTGCCACAGAGCCCCATTCAGGACGTGACATATATAAAGGATACTCTTAGAAGCAGTTACAAACGTCTCATTTGGCAGATTTGGTCGTCCGAACTGTCGGCTAAGAACAAAGTATCTGCAACGAAAGTATAATAGAGTCAAGAACAAAGATTTATAAGCTTTTCTTTTCTTTTACTGCAATGTGTTTTATGTGTGTTTAATTAACTTTTTTGCCTGGCATGGCTTGCAGTGGCACCTGACTAAATGTTTTCTTTTTCAAAGGAAATGAAACGACATCGCATTTTTCTTAGCGTGATAACAAGCATTATTTGAAGAAACATTTTAACTTCTGATGCTTATGACGCAGATTAATATACAAAGGTGTCGATATTTTCCTCCAAAATTTGGAATAATTTGAATTAATACAGGTGGGTTATTCCATTTTATAAGAGCGCACTGCCCAAAGCACAGTTGTTTACTATTAGACTGGGTGATAGGTACTTTTACCTGAAAGAAATGCTGAAGAGATAAAAAAATTGGTAATATAATACATTTCGACATCCTGAAAAACTTATCAAGTTTGCGTACATCTGCCCCTTAAGCTTCGCCGGTATTCGGAAAAAAATCGGCTGAAATTGAAGTTATTATCGGGTTATAATCAATTTTTATTATTATTAATAATATCACTATAACTATAAACTGCTATTATTGTAATTATTGATTTTGTTGTTATTTTTGTAATAATGGTAATAATTATCATTGTTAATTGTACTGGTTTCCACACCATGCATGAAGTAAAGTGAATAGCGCTTTTTTTTTCTTATGGTTTCCCTCTCAGGTCTAATACACGTGGACGAATGGATGGATTGATGAATGTATTGATCAAGGGATCGATTCTTGAATGTATCTTTCGATGCAGTTATTTTGATGTTTGTCATCTGATAACTGTTTTTCGTTTTGAAATTCTCGATGGACCCAGTTGTACTACTTTTGTGTTTTCCTGGATAACTTATCCTTCTCTTGTGGTTCTTCTCTAACTAAATCCTCTTCTTACTTAGTTTGCGATAGTTTGCTGATGGTAGCTTCTATTTTTTCCTATTCTCCCTCTTCCTCGGAGTCGTTGAAAATCTCGGCAACGTTTGCGCAGACCTGCCTGTTGCAATTCAAGCAAATGATGAAAAATTGTAGACCTACATCCTGCAGCCACACGATGAGCCGCATCCTTGTTTGCATTTGCTGAAGAGGAATTTGAGAAGAGCGTTAGGAGCAGGATCTTGTGTTATTGCGGCTGGAGTATGGCCAGTCGTGCTTCTCTCCCTTACCCATTCTTCCGGATTCTTCTGAACACTGCACCAAGTTTGAGTCTGATGGTAACTTCGAAATAAATGCTGTTATTTTGCTGCGGTTGTAGGTGGAAGAGAAGTAAAGTTAAATTTGCGTTTTGTCACCGATCGCGTGAATGCTGGTAATGAAGCGAATTAAGAGGAGAGAATGCCAGTATTTTATTCAATCGGTGACAAAAAGCAAATTGAATCTTGCTTCTCTTCCACCTACAAACGCAGATGCACGTCATTATTCATTTCAAATTTACTATCAGATTCAAACTTGGTGTGGTGTTTAGAAGAATCAAAAAGAATGAGGATGAAAGAGAAGCAGGGCTGGCCTAACTCTAGTCATGACGGCATCAGATCCTGCGCCTAAGGCCTTTCTCAAATTGCTCTTCTGCAAATGCAAAAGTAGATGCGGCTCATCATGTGGTTGGAGGAAAGCAGCGCTGAAATGTTCCATCATTTGCATGAATGGCAACGGGCAGGACTGCGCAAGCTTACTTTTCTTTCAATAACCAATCCTACGAGCAAGCCTCAGGAGCAGCAATGGGATTTAAATCTCACCTGTAATAGCTAACATCTTTATGGAACATCTAGAAACTAAAATCTTCAACCGATCCAAGATTAAACCGGAATTTCGGTACCGTGACGTTGACGACACTTTTCTCATCTGGAAACATGGAGTAGATGAACTACACAAGTTTTCCGATTTCATCAATCAATAACACCCCCTATCCAGTTCACCACGGAAATTAAACAAAACGAAAAATTGCCTTTCATGGCCGTACTAGTTAACAAGAAATTTGATTACATATTAGGGCAAACAATAATACAAAACAATTACACAAACCAACAAATTGATAAAGCAATAAGAAAATACACTCAAAAAAACAAGTGAACACAACCCGCTCAAGAAAGAGAGAGAGAAAAACGGCCACCATCCTAGTCCTGGAAAAGGGTCCCACCAAGGAAGGATGATCATCAGTCAGCGAGAATGGAAATAATACTCTAATGGCGGAGCTGGAAGCGGCTAAGCTGGAAATTGTAGAATCGAAAAATGCAGCCCTAAGACAAAACCAGCGGAAGCAAGAAGAGAATATGAGCTTCATCCGAATTGGGAGAGGAGAGTTAGCTCGTAAAATGGAAAGGGCCAGAAGAGAGCTTGAAGAGCAACGTGAACATTCCAGGATTACGGAACGATTGTCGCGTACAAAGTCAGATTTGGCCATATTGCAAAACGAGCTGAGAGAACGCGACATGGAATTAAGTCAGCAGGTTGGCTAAACTTTGACGACAAATCGAAGCATCAAGAAGCAGTGTTCGAGTGCCGACAACAAGTTTGAGTACTTTCGGAACCCCGAAGATGAGCCTCATAGGTGAGCTCCTTTCGACCTTTGATGAAAGTAGTGGGTTGTTCGAAAGCTGGGAAAGGCAAGTGAAACTTTTGAAGTCGACATACGGGCTGGAAGATAACGCAACCAGGGTGTTCAATGGTTATAAATTGAACGGTAAGGCCCTAACCTGATTCCACTCGAAACTAGAACACATCGGGGTGACTACAGACCAGCTGCCGAACGAGATTAGGCAGATTTTCTACCACTGACCAAATAAGATATTGCTGATAAAACAATTCAAAAAAGGACTTGAAAGAAAGGAGAATCGTTCAGTGAATACTTTCATAATAAAACGACTCTAGCTAATCAAGAGCCAGTTTCTGATAAAGAGATGATTGACTATTATGTTGAAGGAATTCCAGACTTCACATTGCGCAACCAAGCACGCATCCAGAGGTTCGAAAGCGCTGAAGCACTCCTTGCGGCTTTCGAGAAGCTGACATTTAATCCCAGGTTCCAGACCAGTGAAAATGAGAAGACCCCTAAGAATACTGTCAAGGAGAGCAAAGGTGTGTAAAAGGTGAACACAAAAGAGAACCGTAATAAAATCTGATGCTACAACTGCAGCAAATGGGGTCACTTGTTTTCAGAATTGAATCAGAAAGCAAGAAAGAAAGGAGCCTGCCTCAGACGTGGCTCTATGGAGCGCACTATTGGATATTGTCCTTAGCACGATAAGTGCCAATCACGTGAGCAGCACTCAGCATCTAATTCCGAGATAGCCAACGGAGACCAGCACCAAGAAGGAGATGACTTCTTAAAAACAGTCAATTACGAAATTGATCTGGAAGGCGAGATCTTCAGCGTGGACTTCACGTCCTGTCTCGACAGCGGGAGCCCGATTACTTTTATCAAAAAAAGGATTGTGAATCCTGCGGCTATGAAGGTAATAATATCAGGTTGCTTAGCTTATGCGGGAATTAGTCATTCGAAATTAGATATTCGTGGAATTTTAGACGTAAACGCAAATATGGGAAAAGGTGCGAAAGATATTCGGTTGTATGTTGCAGATGATAATACTATGGAAGCATTAGTTATATTAGGACGTGATGCCCTGAGAAAATTTCGATCGAGATTGATCCAGAGCTTCGAAAGTGTTGAGGAAGCTACTCTAAAATCCTTAACATTAAAGTAGAAACCTTCGCGGCTGAAAACATTGATTGTCTGAACATCAACTTGGATATCTCAAGTACAGACTGCAAGCGCCAGAATCAATTTTCATTGAGAATTATATAAAACCAGGCAAACCTGAAAACCGAAAGTCGACGGGAAGTTTGTTATAAAATTAAAAGAAGATAGACTATTTCAGCTTCATTTAACTCGTCTTTTGTATTCAGAGAAGTTGAAATTACGGATTATTTTAGACGATTTGATTGCACAAAAGCAGATTTGAGTGGGCGATTTTGAATATGTGTCCCCAATTGTCCTAATGAAGAAAAGAATACGTAACCCAGAATGTGCATAGTTTACAGTACGCTCAATAAGCTGATTATGAAGGATAATTATCATTTGCCATTGATAGAAAATTTTCTCGATGTACTCAGTGAAAAAAATATCAAAGCAGTTCATGCTTGGAAGATGGGTTCCAAAATCTTTCAAAGGCCAAGGATTCACAAAAATATACCTCTTTTGTCAAGCAGTTTGGACAGTTCGAATATTTGTGTATGTCGTTTGGCCTAAAAATTGCGCCAAGTCATTTTAAAAAATTTGTAAATATTGTTTTAAAAGAGTTAATTGCAACTGGTGATATTGTTGTATATAAGGATGACATACTGGTCGCCACTGATATCGTTGAGCATCATCTAATAGTTTTTAAGAAATATTTGAACTCTTCATGAAAAATAAAATGGAGATTTGGTTAGATAAGTGTGAGTTGTTGTTTACTGAAATTAAGTTCCTGAGTTATATAATTAGTGAAGAAGGCATCAGGCCTTCAGAAAAGGTAGTTTCTGCCGTGATTAATTTCCCAGTACAAGCAGAAAAAAGAACATTATATTTCACTGAAAACCAAGTTAAGTCTACTGATCTTCCAAGTACGTATATGGACAGCACGACAGTTCAGTAAATTTTACAATTATACGCGAATGAATATGACTATCATTTATGCTTACCAGTACCAATTCTCAAGTGCTGCTGTCTTGCGGATCAGTAGATTTTACCGATCCAGTCGCTATTCTGCACTGTTCCTCGATGCTGCAGTTACAAATTATCATTTCACTTTGACGGATCATATAAATAGATCTAATGTTAATGTCCATATTGTCACTCAATGCTGAGTGACAATATGGAGTAATGTGAGGACTGTCACAGGAATGTTAAAAATAAATGTTTTTTAGGTGTTGCAATCCATCCATTGCCGATGGCGTCAGTGGTCCGCGCGGATAGATTGCGTTGTTACGACTTTGAGGGCGAGCTAAACAAGCTATTCGGATCGGTAGCATGTACCGATCCTTCTGTAATGTTCACTGTACCACTACTGTAATCTCGGTTCAGTGGATTTTACATATCTTACCGTATTTCATACCAGGGAATGGAGGTTTATTTTACTAAAGGATTGCAGTTATATTCACCCTAATTTCACTGTGACATTTACGAAATGCTAATTGCTTTTGACATTTTCACCCCTTCATTAAGAGCAGTTTTTACTGTTGCGGTTACAAGAAACACTTTACATTTCTTGATTAGTAAATATTACATTTCTTTTTTCTGCGTGTACATAGGGATGTAAAGAGAGTACAGAGCTTTCTAGGTATAGCACAAAACTTCCGTGAATATATCGAAGGGTTCTCGATCCTAGCCGAACCGCTTTACGACCCACCACGTAAAGGAGCAAAAACGTATTTGGAGAGGACCTTTAGGCATGGTTTCAGCGCGATACTGATCGAGACTTGTCGATACTCACTCCTTATTTTGCTTATTATATTCTAATTCATTGCAACTCGCTTTTTATTGCTAGCTGTTTTGTGAAATTAAACTGAACAATATTATTTAAGAATTGGGACCTTATTTTTCATATTTTCTTAATGCCTTGTTATTTTACTTATTCGAATATCTTTCCGTATATTTCAAATTCTGATTTTAAGTTGAATATTCCCTTACGAACAGATATGACAGGAAAAAAATGACAGGTGTGTCATTTTTTCCCTGTCATTTTTTTTCTGTCATTTTTTCCCGACCACAAGAAAATGACAGGGAAACGACAGGCAAAATGACAGGAAAACGAGAGCCGAAAATGACTGGCCCTGATTGGCCATAATTTATTATAATATCGCGTAACATTGTAAATCATCGACGACTTGCAGACTTATTCGTAAGCCATTTGAGCTTTCCTGTAAAGCTTAAAAAATCATTAGCAAAATAAAACTAGTATGGAAATTTTCATGATGAAACTCCTCTTTGTAGCCTGTTGCTAATTCCGGATTATCTTTCCAACACATCAATTGTGGAATATGTTCGATTTGCCATTTTAAAGACTTCTTATCCTTACAAAGTGCTAAACTTAAGTACCACGGGCAAAAATTTCAGACTATTTTCAACTTTCTCCATTCCCTTAACAAATTGACTGGGTTGACTGCGTGCTCCAATTCCATGATCCAACAAAGAATGGTTCCGCTACGCGCAACCTACGGACCCTTTGATTGGTTCACTTTTTTTTAAATGCGCGTGGCGAGACCATTCTTTGTTGGATCATGGAATTAGGAGCACGCATTGAACTTCTTGGGGGATGAAGAAAGTTGAAAATAATCTGAAATTGGTGCCCGTGGTACTGAAGTTTAGTCCTTTGTAAGGAGAAGAAGGAATTAAAATGGCAAATCGAACACATTCCACAATTTATGTGTTTGAAGATAATTCGGAATTAGCAACAGGCTACAGAAAGGTGTTTCATCATGAAAATTCCCATAATAATTTTCTCTTGCTAATGATTTTTTAAGCTTTACAGGAAAGTTCAAATAAGTCTGCAAGTCGTCGAGAATTTATAATGTTACACAATATTATTATAAATTATGGCCAATTAGGGCCAGTCATTTTCGGCTGTCGTTTTCCTGACATTTTGCCTGTCGTTTCCCTGTCATTTTCTTGTGGTCGCGAAAAAATGACTGACAAAAAATGACAGGGAAAAAATGACACACCTGTCATTTTTTCCCTGTCATATCTTTTCGTAAGGGTTGAAATCCGAGAGTGGATCGTTCTCGGCGTTTACTTCACAAGAATTTCAGGAATTTCAGTCCAATTATGCAATTCTTTTCCATAAGGCAGCTACAGCGTTACCTCAAGCAAATGGACTAGTTGAAATTATAAATAACGCTCTAGCGCCGATGTTAGGTAAGCTTAGTGATCATGCAACAGGTATGCCGTGGCCTGAAGTAGTTACTGAAGTCAAATACGCATTGAATAATACAGTACATAGTTCGACGTGCATTACTCCAAGCAAATTATTGTTTGGCATCAATCAAAGAGGAATGGTCAACGATTATATAAAAGCATTATTTGATTCTAGTGTAAATATTCGAAATCGGAACTTATGGAAATGGATGGAAAAATGTACTTTTTTCAAAAAGCGCTCGACTGATTATTTTCATTTTCATTTTAAAATATTCATGGGATACCATATTACCATAAAAAAAATTCTATTCACTTCAAACCTTCATTTAAACTTGGTTCATCCCAACTATGCAACGCGTTAGAAAAAAGTATCAAGAGAGTTATTCTTAGAAGTTTTGCAGAAAAATAATTTTTTTGTGTAGACTTTGTTATACTTTGTTTAATGAACCTGAATTCTATATTCAAACCTTTCTTTTCCATATTTTCATTTCAGAAGAAAACATTTGAGCAAACTGCCCATCATCTACTTACAATACGCTGACGATTTTTATAATGTGTAATATAAATAACAAACACTAAAATAATACTTGAAGTGGAAAGAATAGCATAACTAATTTTAAACATTTTGTGGAGATAATCGAGTTATTTTTTCCTATGTCTTGTGCTATCCTTAGGCGGCTTAGACTATAAAAATAGGTTTTGATGCTTAAAAATAATTTCGAACTTTTAGTTTTTGAACGAAGCTGTCAGGTCTTTACTTGAAATTTTGAAACTTCCGGTCACGTGCCATCTGATTCACGATTAATGAACGTTTCGTGAATCATATCTTGTCAAGAAGGATTAAAAAAGTAAGCCTTAAAACGTGTAGCACGTGTGTCTGAATGATTCAGGAATAAGGGGCAATTATTGTAGCGAAGATGAGCATTTTCCATGATAATTGATTTATATCTAGCCAGGCTTAGAATTATTGTTTTTTTAGCTGTTGGGATAGTCCTTTTATCAGAATAGAAATAAATTACTGGAAGATAACAGAAATCTAAATTATTCTCTTAATTTAAAGCTTCAATTAGTGCAATTATTTTTACTTACACAATTTAAAGGAAAATATATCTTTACTTATTTCTATATCATTTGGCTTTTACTCAATTCGTTACTAATATGTGTGTGCAGGAAAATGTGATATTCTCACCGACAAATTTTCTTCAAGGCTGAAATTTTTTCAGAGAGAAAGCTAACTAAAAGCTTAGGAAATGAAGATCAATGATATTTATCTTGAATTTTTCAGATTTGAAATTCTGAAAAACATCCTACTATCTATCCAAAAAATATAGAGACCTCATATTTTGTAGAGATTATAGCGAAAATCTCAGCAGAAAAACATTCTCAAAAACAAAGTACAGATTTCAGATGAAGGTTTTGCCTATAGGGATACAGTTTTAAAATTTTCTTTCTTATCAACAATTATTTCCCTATGTTAAAAGGTTAAAAAAGTACCATTATCTTATCCCTGAAAATAAAATACAAAAAATCTGCAAGGAACATATGAATTTATCTGATCCTTTCTATGCATAATTGTAAATTTGAGTCGAAAATATTCATTTGTTATAATGTTAATAACAAAAGATTAGTGAGATGTCACTCACTTTCGAAACTAAACAACATACGGAGATAAATTTTGAAGCACCTTGCACATTTTTGGCTTCTGAAAGTGGTGTATGTAATGGTAATGAGGAAAAAGTTGCGCTGAAATGCTTGAAAAACTATGTTCTTGTTCCGAAAATACGAAGGGTCTACCGATTGTGAAAGCAACCGCACTCACAGTAGAGGGAAGACCTTGTATGTGCTACTGCTAGTACAGGCTACTTCTATAGCTATGACTTTCTGTCACACTCCCCATTATTGTGAGTGCCTAACCGTCAATAATTCAAATGCCCATTATATTTTTCGAAGAAGAACATAATTTTTTAAACATATGAGTGATACTTTTTGCTCATTGTCACTACATAAACCACCTTCAGAAACCAAAAATATGCAATTTTCTTCAAGAATTATCTCTGTGTGTTGTTTAGTTCCGGAGATGATACTTCACTACTCTTTCTTTATAAACTTAATACAAAAAATATTATTTCTGACTCCAAAATTTACCTTTCATTCATCAAGGAATAATTGCTTATCGACTGAAAATGTCAAAACTCTGCATCAGTACAGGGAAAACCTTCATCTGCAACATTTTGTTTGAAGCCTCGGGCTGGATCGAGGATAGGGTTGAAGAAATTAAAGATCGAGGTTAAAACAACAAATTACAAATCAAGTAACCGAGTTTAGAAAAGTATTAATACTTTATTAAATCTGGGAAAAAACCAATGTCTGTACCCGGCAGAAAGAAAAAGTATTAATAACATTTTTCTAACATACTTGGGTATGATATACTAATTAAGTCCAATCCTTTAGCTTATTTATAGGTATCAAGTCATAGTTGAGGTATCTGAACAGAAACCTTTCATGGAACGGGGACACTCTTAGTGCTTGAAATTTCCATCGAGGTGTTCCAAATATAAGTAATTTACAAGACTATAAGCGAATTCGGTTATCCTGCACTGGTGCACTCCAGAGCACTCCGACCTGATACCTTCGCAGGTCGGAGGGAGAAGGAAGAAGTGACAAGAAGTAAAAAGGAGCAGGTCGGAAGTGCTCTGGAGTGCACCAGTGCAGGATAACCGAATTCGGTTGGATT